>BDIP01001457.1:0-10315 GCA_003568945.1 Kipferlia bialata
GGGGGGGGGGGGGGGGGGGGGGAGAGAGAGAGAGAGAGAGAGAGAGAGAGAGTATAGGAGATACATGACCACGTACCAATCTGGACGTGGGAAAGGGGGGATGGAATAGAGTGCTGAGATACAGAAGGTGGAAAATAAAAAATGACCCCCACATAGAGACTCAGAAAGAGAGGAGGAAGATGGGGAGGGGAAAGGGGGGGGGGGGTATGGTAGCCTGTGCGAAAAGAGCATACTTCTTACTAAACAACCCCTGTGGATTGCGTATATATATACGTGGTACGCGTAGGGCAGAGTGACAGTGACACTGGCTGAGGGTAGTGTACAGAAAGAGATATGCATACCTAGCACTCATGACATCGCCTCCCTTGTACGATACGAGGTACTCGACATCCTGGGGTGAGGGGGTGGGGTGGGATATGTGGGGTAGGAGGTGGAAAGAGTAGAACCAAACACGATATGACCAACGAGTGTGCACAGAGGGAAGTAGATGGTTGGTGTAGTAGCACTCGACGATATGGCTAGATGCATCACCACAGTGCATATATAGCCACAATAGTACACTCAGATGCATAGAGAGAGAGATATGTGCCCTGACCTGTCCCTGTAGCAGCAGTGCCAGCCTCTGCCTCTGGGGCAGGTCTGCCTCCTCCACACACACCCTGTGCCCCAGGATGGCATCCGTGGAGGCCATGTCTACGTCAGGCCTGGGCCAGGGGTGCCTGTCGAGGTAGAGGGATGCCCTGGGGAAGTGCCCCTTGTACTCCAGGGTGTCTGTGTCCACAAGGGCAGGGTCTATGGGGGCAGGGGGGGCGTCAGAGTCAGAGTCAGACACAGACTCCTCGTCGGTCGTGTCCCCATACTGGTCCTCCTGTATCCGGGGTGCCCTGCGCCGTGCCCCCTTCTCCCTGTACTCACCCTCACTATCCTCATCGTCCCTCTTCATCACAGGCCGTCTGCCCTTCCCTCCCTGCCGCCTGGGGGCCCGCCTGGGCTTGGGAGGCGGAGATGGCTCGGGCTCGAAGGGGGAGGGGGACCGCTGCTCTGGTTCGGAGTCTTCGTAGAGGGCGGCGTAGTTTACCCTCTTCCGGCTCCTCAGACCCATTGCGGATCGGATGGCCTCACCTGGGGTTATACGCACGCACACACACACAGCAACTATAAGAAACACCCAATCTCATCATATAGCATGATACGGCACCACATTCCCATACCATCCATGCTGCAATTCAGACTCTAAGGCAGTAAGAAGGCACACATCAAGAACAGAAGAATACAATATTTATGTTTTTGCGGGGGCTAATGAACAGACTCTGACTCCGTATATGGCCCAGCTGGGATGACAGAGGACGGCTCCACAGGTAGAGCCGCGGTCCCCGAGTCGTCTGGGGTGTCTGGGTCCTGCAGGGCCTTGTCCCCCTCGGGGGTTGGCTCCCTATACTCACCCTCCACCCTCATCACAGACACCTCCTTGCGAGGGGGGGCAGTGTCGGTGGAGGCTGTGTGTGGGGACGACCCCTGCACACGGGTGGTGGTGCTGGCTGGGCCTCTGGACCGGGACCGCCTCCCTCTAGCCGGGGGCCGTGCCATGCCACCAGGCTCCTGCATGGCCTGGGGCGGCATGGAGGCAATGAAGGGGGTGGGGGCAGAGGGCGCAGGGCGCTGGGAGGCCACAGCTCCCACAGTGCGAGACAGGGCACTGACAGTGTGCTCAAGAGAGTATATGCGGCCTATCAAGGCGTCTAGGGTGCCACTCATCCTGTTGATAGTATCCATAGAGGCAGCGCTAACACGACCACCGGTCCCGCTACCCATCTGTAACGGCCGTGGGGAGATACCGGAGTATGTAGGAGCCCTAGCCGAGCTGTGATAAGAGGGCTGGGGGTAGGCGTCACGGCTGGTGGGGGTGAATTGGGACACTGGGACATGGTCCACCTCTCTATACTTCATGGGGCTTGCCCCAGTGGCAACTGGAGTGGTAACTGACCCCAACAGACGCCTGGAAAGCCTCTGGCTAAACATGGAGAGGCTCTTCGGCTTGGAATTCGTACTTGTCGCCCATCCTGACGTCTTCCCGGCTCTTGGAGAAGGGGTATCCAAGAACCGAGAGACTTCCATCGATATCTGCTGTGCAGACATGTCTGACATGGGAAATTGGAGGCTGAGAGGCGCGGAGCCCTTTGAAAGGACGGTTTTGACACTGATATTGAGTCTCAAGAATCGAGGCAAAAAATGTGGTCCAAGGGTGTAGCCAGGTGGCTGTGGCACAGCCGCTGTGCATCATGAAGCACTCGACAACCTCACGGATCCCGCTTATATATATATGGTTGCTTCACTCCATTGAACCCAATAATGAGGTGGGATATATAAACACACAACTACAGAGAGTGATATGCTAATAGCTTCTTTGTATGAGGTATTCCCCTATGAACACTAGGCCTATTTGGGGAATCATTGATTCTAAAGGCATGCATATTCGTAATATACTTGTATCAGTATCGACATAAGTATTATATGACCGATGCACTCACATGATATTGTACTAACCCGTTCAAAATGTCAAAAGACTGACACATCCTTCCACTCCGGTTCTTTAATAAACAACTCCTTGGTCCGGACACTAAGCCTAGAGTGAGCAAAGGAGTCAAGAATATACTTGTGGCTTCACAGTAGCTCAGCGTTTTAAAGGTAGACTAGGTTTTCAACATTGTAGCACGTATCATGAGTAGCAGACATAACAGACCCACGAAAACCGTAGGAGAAGTCAGCCCACAAACTCAATCTCACACTTTTCCGTCAAATGCCTGTATCATCACCGCTACTGTAAAGCCTCAACAACTTGATACAAGTTCATACCTTACTCAGATGGCAAGAGAGGCATAGACAGTGACGTTCTTACAGATACGTTATTGGAGCATCCACCAAAGTGAGCAAAAACATTGTTTATTGACATGAAAAACTATAGTACCTAACCCTTTTGTATGCAGGCTACTCGATTTGAAACCTCATTTCGACCTTGTTTTCACTTGATACCCTCTCTTCTCCAAAGCTGATAGCCTAGCTATGTGAATCGTATACTATCCCATGTATACTGTGGGCATCATGTGAATCGATGCCTAGTAGTACTCCATGATGTTGATGTGTAGTGAGTGAGCCAGTCCTCCTGGTGTCCCTGTCTGGGCATGCTGGTGCACTATGAGATAGTGCTCCCGTTCTCAGTGGATGAGGTTCACAGAGGTCACGCTTACATGGTATGTATGATTCCCAATGTATAATGTAGAATCAGGTCAGATATAGACATCATATATAGGTATACTGGCATACTGTATTCTAGAACCTGACATTCAGGTTGCCCGTGCCAGTCTGGACGACTCCACCCGGTCTGAAGGCATGGAACCCTTTCTCGACGTACCCCTTGACCCAGGGGCAGATGGGCAGGAGAGACACTGGACATTCAAGGTACACCCATAGTGATATTGGACAATACACATAGTTAGTATTTGCCTCGCTTCCCTCGCCAGGTTGTGCACTTAGGCCAGTCTATTCCCAGCTGGATCCTGGCCCTGCTCCCATACCCTGCCACTCTGCTCTATGAGACTGCCCTCTGGTCACGTACAACAATGCAGACCGAGTACGCCTCCCCCTACTTCGGTGACAAGCTGCACTTCACAATTGACACAGTAGTCCTGCCTGGGAGGGGTGGTATCCCCAACCCATTCAGCCTGGGGCAGGAGGACCTTGACCAGGTGCACCTATTCATGGCTGGTTGACATAACTACATTTATCTGGCATATGTTGTGTGAAATAACTGATAGCAGGTCAGACGTCTTCAGTGCGACATCAGAGACACAAAGGTGGGGTGGGATGCTTCTATAGAACATACCCACTTGGTGGGCCACTAGGTGTCCTATAGTGTCTAGCATATACACCTGTGTGTCAGAGATGTGCTTGTAAAGGTGAGAATAACCGCAGATGGGAACCTTCCGTCCCTCAACCCACACATTCTCCTGCCCCGACTTGAGTGAGAGGGGTCCCTTATCAAAGGGGTGGGCAGAGACCTGCACACCTGTATGTACAGTACACAAGGTATGACAATATCAATACGGCACACTAGCATCTATCATTCTTGCTACTCATGTCACATGGTTCATGTGTTACCCCCTAGCTCCTACGGTTCCAGTTTGAGCGTGTCCCCTTTGCCTCTCTTGCCAAGCGTCTACTGAGACAGGGCCTGCACAAGAACTTCACACTGTACTGTGCAAAGCTGTACTGCTGGTGAGTGATACAGGGCGGGATTGTCACTAGCTCGAGCTCATAACGATATATACTCCTGCTACAAGCAATTGGCTTGTAACAAGGCAACCAACCTCTGGCGCCAATGAGTGCCACACAATGTCTGATACCCTGTATACCAACAGTATACACGATTACATCTTTATGTATTCCTTACCCCAGGGCCGATGAGTGGCACCCCATGTCTGATGCAGAGGTTGATGAGTATGTGGTCACAGCACACCAGGCACTGACGGCACAGTGGCAGGTGCTACTATACAGAGATACATATACTAATACATACTCATGTAGACGTATAATACACGCCTGTAAAGGGTTTCTACTCATAGGTGTATTCATGCATTCATTTCTCTGATCTTCAGGCCCACTACGAGAAGCATGGCAAGACAGCACCCACTGTACCCGACGAGGTCTTGGTTAGGAGTGATGCTGTAGGGTGTCATCTAGAGGGGTGGGAGGAGAGAGAGGGAGATAGAGAGGAGGCAGCAGGTGTGGGCAGGGAGAACTCTTCACTGGGCGACATGAGTCAGGAGGAATAGAGCTGCAAAGAGTTTACTCGGTACCAATTGCGACAAGACCGCTCTATTAGCTGATGAATACCACACATATACTCTACAAGTACAATACTCTACCACTACCCTAAGAAGCCCTTCCACTCATTATGGGCTCACAGATATCTATTCGAAACCAAACGTTTAACGATGATTGTCATTGTATGACTAGTAGAATGTCGAGTTGAAATATGCAACTCCCACTCCTACATGCTGAGTCAGTGACTGACCACTACTAAGGTAGTAGTCCCTCAGTCACTCCTGCTGGTCCATCTTCCAGTGACAGAACCTGGCCAGGTGGGAGGGGTCGTCTGTCTCCGTGCACTGACTCCCATGCCAGCAGACGTCAGGCACGTCCATCACATGCCTGGAGGTTAGTATAGATATGGAATATACAGTGCCAAAAGAAAGTGTATCAAGATGTGCCACATGCCTCGTGAACCCGTTCCTCTGGAATGTGCATGGGTGGTGATGGGTTAGGCGGTGCTCCCTGTCTCCCAGCAGTGTGCACTGTAGACCCAGCTGACACACTGGCCTGACCTCGTGTGTGTACCTAGCATGGTGTGTGGGGTCAGTGCTGGTGCAGTGCATGCCGTATGGGCACATGTGTCTGTACGATGCCATGTGGTCAGGGTCCCTCTGGTGGATGTCATGGCACTTGGAGCACCCCTTGGCATACCAGCACATGGGGAGGCCTGGCTCTAGGGAGACACCCTCGAGGGGTACCCTCTCAACATCCCCATAGGTAGTCACACTATCCGTGTCAGTTAGGTGGTGGTGTCTGAATAGTACTCTGTGTACTGCTGACTCGTAGTGGGCACATGAACTGGCGTCCCTGTGTCCACACAGCCTGGGGTGCCACGTCTCAGTGTCATGGCATGTAGGGTCTGTACACTCACCCATGCACACAGGCAGCATGTGGGTACCCACCCCTCTGGCCGCAATCACATCATCAAGTGTCCTGAAGGCAGGTAGGTTCTCTCCCTTCCTGTCCCCTAACACTGCAAAGGTGACACTTCTGAAGAAGGGCAGGTAGGAGGGGAGCAGCTCTCTGAACACTGCTACCACCTCCCTGGGTGGGTTGTGGAATGCCCCGCAGCCCAGGGCACCCAGGACTAAGTGGTGCACACCGTGTAGAACAGCGGCCCTGAGGACAGCATGGATACGGGTGACTAGGGTGTGTGCCTCTGTGTCCTGTGCATATACCAGCCCCATCCCAGGCTCTGAGGACATGACTGTAGAGGGGTCCTGGGGTGCAGCTGTGGATATGACTGTGACGGGCACAGGTGCCATGAGGGCATACCCACTGGCACTGCTCATTCTGATGATGGACACTCCCTCAGACACAATGACATCAGCCCCCTCACCCCCCTGCCTGTCGCACCAGGGGTAGTGGATGAGGGTGCCCTCGTCAGTCACACTGCTGGAGTTGAGGGAGCGCACAAGGGTGGTGCGCCTGAAGATCTCCTCCTGAGGGTTAGAGTGTCACTATTTGACTGCTGAGTCATATACGTAATGAGTCATACCTCCTGTGCCCCTCTCCCGTTGAGATATCCCCCACCAGGCTTGGTCTCATTGGCAAAGTTGAGCACGGCCACCCTCCCCGTCTGGGCAGGTGCCACCCTCTTGTCCTGTATCACCTGCAGCACTGCGTCGAGTGAGTCACTCTCCACCACACACACCTTGGCAGGGTGCCTGGGTGCCTTGACCTTGAGGGACAGGCCGAAGAGGTGCCTGGATGAGTACTCCACTGTGCTGCCAGGGGGTGGTATGGTGTGTTGGACACCGTCTACAGTCAGGTGCTGGTCCTTTACTCTAGCCAGGGTATGGGCCTGGTGGTGAGGGAGGGAAAGTAGAAAGTGAGTAGATAGAATTCATATTCATACATACAATTCGTTACCTGCACAAACACCCTGTGTCTGTCTGTGAGCCTCTCTCCCTTGAGCACCCTGAGGACTGGTCTAGTGTCCCACCCCCAGGGTGCCACCTTAGACGCATGCACCTCAGACACCGTGCTCACACCCCTGGGCATCCTACCCGGCATCACAGCCAGGGAGTCAGAGGGGGCCCTGTCCTTCTTGCCCACTCTCTCCCTCCCCACCTGTCTCTCTCCCTGCTGCCGCTGTGTGTCACCTCCCTTCTCCCTTCTCTTAACCTTGGGCGGTACTGCCTCCCATACTGATCCAAGGGGTGTAGCCTGGGCAGCTACCCTGTTGTCATCCTTGTTGTTGTTGTTGCGGCGATCCCTCTTGCCCTTCGTCAGTGCTTCCCTGGCCTCTCTCTCTTCCTGTACCGCTCTCTCCAGGGTCTGAATGCGAGTCTTGTCCTTGGCCTGTGCTATCGCGTAGGTTCCATTCATGTCACTCAGACTCTTCTGCCACCTCGAGTCCACGGAGGTCAGGGCGGCCTAGGGGTAAGAAGAGAGGCCTACATACACTATGAATAGTCTAGTACTAACACTTTGGGTAGTCTAGCACATATTGATAGTAGTGCCGCACCCTGTGCTGTCTCCTCATGTTGTCCAGCTCCACCTTGTATGTCTCGATGGTCTGGTGCCACTGGCTGTTGTTAGACACAAGTGGTAGAGATATACCCATTGAGTATAGGTAGGTATATCATATGCTTCATATACGCAACGTATACCACACCTGTCCCTGGACCTCTGCTCCCTATCCACCTCAGCCTGTCTCTCTGCATAGGCCACTCTCTCTCTCTCCATGACTGCCTCTACCTCTGCCACCTGCTGTGACTGTCTCTCAGCAGTGGCTGCTGCGTCACCCCCTCCCTCTCCTGTCGTCTTCTCTACCAGTGCAGTGAGCTGTGACTGTAGGGTGTCCCTTTCTGTCATACAGGTGTGCAAGGTCTGCTCTAGCAGAGCCACTCGGAGGGACAGTTCAGCAGAGGCAGCCTGGGGTGAGGAAAGAGAGAGTATTCGACTGTCATATCGACCCACTACATCATCCATACCTCCTCGCCGTCTCTGTCAGTGTGGGTGCCCATATCTGTAGGGGCAGAGGACACCGCACTCTTGAGAGAGTCGGACTCGGAGACCTCATCACCCCCTGCCTCTGCCTCTGCCTCTGCTTCTGCCTCTACTTCTGCCTCTGCGTCTGCCTCTGTCTCATCTGGCTGTGGCTGATCGGTTGTAGACACACAACCAGCCTCACTCGGCTCCGTGAGAGGTGTCTCACCCATGTCAGATGGGGTATCCTGTATGTAAGAGAGCTATCATGTGTTCACGGGTGGGGAAAGGTCTCTCATAGAGTAGATACACTTTACCCACCTTCTCAGTCCCCCCTCTCTCTGTCTCCAGTCTCTGTGTCAGCTCTGCCACCACTGAGGCATGTTCCTCCTGCATCTCCCTCACCCTGGCAGCATGGGTCTCAGCCATATCAATCATAGCCTGTGCATGCACCCCCGCCACCCTCGCTGCCTCTGCCACTAGTCCATCCCTCACTGTAGAGTGTGCCTTGTTGAGTCCTGCCAGGGCATCTGCATGTCTGGCCTGACTCTCCCTCTCAGCATCAGCCATGGCTGCATTGAGGGTAGACACCTCAGCCGCATGGGCATCGGCCAGGGCCTCTCTCTCTCTCTCCCACCTCTGTGCTGCCTCGGCCGATACAGTGTTGCTCTTGGTCTTAGCCTCCTCCAGCTGTTGTTGCATGGCATCCAATACCCCCTGGTGCTGGGTCTGTAGGGTGGTCAGAGTCTTAGAGTGGGAGTGCTGGGTGGATGCAAGCTCAGTCTGCAGCCTGGGGGTCAGCACATATCGAGTAAAGGGTATGAGAAGGAGAAAGACACCCCATACCTCTCTGCCGTCTCCCTCAGGATCATCTGCGTCTCCTTGATACCAGCAGCGTGTGCCTCCTCTAATGATGTCAGTGCTATCAGGTGCTGGGCCTTCAGTATCTCCATCTCACCCCTGAGGGCAGAGACCTCTCCCTGGTGTCTCTCCTCAATGGCAACCACACCCTCAGAGGGATCTGCTGCCTCTGCTAGCTGTGCCTTGATGCTATCCAGTGTTGCCATGAACTCAGTCTCCCTAATCTGCATGGCAGAGAGGTGTGTACTCTCCAGCTCAGCCAGTGCCTTGGCATGGGCAGCGCTCTCTGCCTCTAGGGCATCTGTCACAGCCTGGGCCTAGGGGTGGCAAATGCATGATATAGACAGTGAATACTCAAAGTACACACCTTCTCCTCCTCAGCCCCCTCCAGCTCCCCCCTGTGCCGTGTCTGCATGTCACTGAGGGTGTCTGCCACGGCTGTCTCCCTCTCCCTGACCTCTCTCTCTCTCTTGGCCATGTCCTCTCTGTGCTGTGCCTCTCTCTCCCTCTGCACCCTCTCCAACTCATGGCACTGGGCCTCGGCAGCACTGGGGTTGGGGGGGTATACTCTCTGACACTGGATATATACAAACATATATGTAATACCTGATCATCTGGTTGCAGTCTGCCCGTGTCTGTGCCTTCCTCCTCCTCCACTCCTCAGTCATCCTAAGGACAGCAGCATCTCTCTCCTGAGGTGAGGGACACAACAAAACGTACACACAACATATATGATATATGACTTGAGATATATTAATGGAATATGTCTACCCCTACCTCGGTGAGTCTGTTAATCTGCTGCTGCATTGAGGCTTGTATGGAAGCACATCTGCTGATCTTCGCTAGGAGAGAGTCTCTGTCTCTCTATAGGTGAGACATAGATATGCATATATAGTCTGACACTATATGTCGCCCTGTTCCAGAGGGTTGCATTGTGCACACTATCATAACCACTATCCATATCCCCTTCCTGTATCCCCACCTCTATTTCCACCTGTCTCTGGAGTGATAGGGCAGCAGCGGCCTGGGGGTAAGAGGAAGAGACAGGGTCTATACATGTATGGTACCGACACAGTATGCACACCCTGTCTGTCTCTGCCTTGCTGTGCTGTGTCAGCTGGGTGGACAGGACATCTAGCTCAGCACGGGCCTAAGAGTAAGGAGAAAGGTGAGAATACATCATTGTATCTATAATACTGCTGTATGAAGATAGACTTCCCCCACCTTCCCCAAGAGTGCCTGTACCGTCTCTCTCTCTGCCTGCACCGTCTCTTTCTCTGCCTGTGCCAGCTCTAGCCTAGTCTGGACTGCCTCTAGCTCCATCTAGTGTCACGGAGAAGAGACAGGAAGCAGAAATGAACACAATCATCAGAGAAAGAAGCACTGAAAGTGGCGGTAGTGGAGGGGGGAGGGGGGGGGGTCCACAAAAGTACATACAATCCACACATATCCAAACCCCTCACACCTTGAGCCCCTCGACCTGCTTGGCCAGGTCGATGACATTCATAGCATAATCATGGACTAGCCGCTGGGCCTGGGGTCAGGGACATGGCCAGAGAGAGAGAGAGATGTACTTGGATTGGGACGTAGTAATGAAAGGGGGGGGGGGGGGGGGGGGGGGGGGGGGGGGGATGGGAAAGTGGGGGCTCTC
>BDIP01001459.1:0-10282 GCA_003568945.1 Kipferlia bialata
TGGTTTTTTTTTTTTGAGAGCCCCCCCCCCCCCCCCCCCACCACAGGTCTCAAACTGCGTCTTGAGAACACCTTTGCCCTACAACTCAAGGAGGCACACGACACGGCACTCAGCAACGCAAAGAGACAGCTGGGTATGTACTGCGTACTTTGTACAGTCTACTCCCTCACACACACTCTTTCTCTCTCTAGCCCCTAATTTCCAGACAAGGAGTCGAAGCTCCTTCGTACCCAGAACCAGCACCTGATGGACACGCTCAAGGCACTCAACACTAGGGCCACACACCAGTTCACAATGCAGGTGGGTATCTATTTATATATATGGTAGTATCTGTGTCGTATGTATATATCTATATAGTACTCTGCCTCACCCCAGGCCCATGGGCGTGGTGTATCTGATGCCCCAGGGACAGGGGGTGCGGCAACCACGCCCACCCCTGCCATACCCGGTGTACCAGGGGCCTCCCCCACTGTACTTGACCCTTCTACTCCCTCTCTCTACACCCCTGTGTCCCTGTCTGCCCCTGTGGCCACTGGTGTGTCTCTGGACAAGGACCTAGTCAAGGCCGCAGGGCAGAGGCTGAGGCAGGCCAACGCAGAGACAGAGGCAGAGAGAGAGAGGGCAGACGCCCTGGAGGCAGAGGCGGCATCACTGAGGAGTGAGCTGGCAGTGACAAAGAGAGAGCTGACCCAGGGGCTGAGGAGGCTGGAGACGGAGAACGCAAGCAAGACGACCTCACTTGAGAGGTTGCTGTTCTACAAGTGTAGGGAGTTGGAGAGGGTGAGACACCTGGCAGCTGCGGTGCTGCAGAGAAGGTACATAGTATATTACGGTTACTATATACTATCTGATCCCGTGTACGTGTAGTGTAGCACACTATACTCTGTGTCTGACCCCCAGGACTGACCTGGAGACTGTTGCCTCCAGGGCCATAGCGCACATCACGGAGAGGTGGGGAGGGGGTGTTTGTATGTCACTCGCATATAGTGTGGACTTGGTGCGTGCACTATTCTCTCTAGATCTAACCTCCAGGGAGAGAGACCGCACTGCCCAGGCCCAGCACACACAGAGGCTCTCACCCGTGCTTAGACAGGGGGCCCTCCCTAGACTACCCACTACCCCAGGCAAGTCATTATTTCATTATATGTACCTATAGTGTACGCTCTTAATGTATCGTATATCATATACTTCTAGTAACACCAGGCAACCGACTGCAGACCACATCCACCACTAGGAGGGACGCTAGACACAGGGCCAACTGGACAGATGATATGGCCACACAGTCTAGGTGGGTGCAGAGAGGCATACGGTGTGCCTATCTCTCTCTCTGTCTCTCTGTCTCTCTCTCTGACCCCCAGGTACGGTGATGGTGTGCACACACACATATATAAGGAGATATTATCATCTCTCTATATTTATATCTGACCCCAGGGACGGTGTGAGGCAGACAGGCACCAGGGAGGGTGCTGCAAGGGCACGTACGTCAGGCAGGGCCACAGTGATGGGTATAAGGACTGAGACTGGGGGTGCCTCCTCCTCGATGTCCAGGGCCAACTCTGCCCTGGGTGCACTGTCATCGAGTAGGTCTAGGGACATGCCCTCACTATCAAGCAGACAGGGGGAGAGAGAGAGAGAGAGGTCGGGCCTCTCCACTCAGCCTGTCCGAGGAGGGAGGGAGTCCAGAGCTGGGAGAGAGAGAGATACCTCTGACCCAGTTGCCAAGTCAGACAGGCCCATCCATGTACATCCCTCTGCCTCCATAGCGGCTCTCTCAGACACAGCCGTCGATAACGTGGTCAGGTACGACATATAGTATATGTCTCTATCACGTATATGAGTATTTCTTTGACACTACTGACCCCCAGGGCCCTAGTGCAGGTGATGCGGCAGGGCAGGGGCAAGGCCATACCCTCAGACGCCCCCCTTCCATCGGGTACCATACCCCTCACTGTGTCAGGCACAGGGGGTGGGGGTGGGGTTGGAGTGGTGGAGGACGAGGATGGGAGGCTGGACATGATGGACTGAAACCATTAGTGTACGTATTTCAATAGAGTCTTACCAGAGTTCATTCTGTTCTGAGAAGCAGATTGTCAGTACTTGTGTTCTCATTCATACTACACTCAGCATTTGACAGGACTTACCATTCTTCTATAGGAGAGACCCTGTATACTGAAGAATCACTAGTATGGACACTGTAGAGTGTAGAGCCTATTGTATAAACGTCACTGTATGGAGGATTTCTTAGTTTGCACTGTAGTCACCGTTCGTGTTGAGTGCGATGCGGGATCCACCTACCTCTTTCAGAGTCCCAGAACCAGTGCCTTCAAGAGTCTTGTCCCAGCAAGACTGGGCCTAGGTCCATGGTGATGGACAGGCTCTATGAGTATTCGTCAAGGTAATGAGTATGATACATGCCATATACTGTCTTGTCTGGCTTCTTGTCCCACTGAGTCACTGTTTATATCCTAGAGCAGTAGCCAGTCAGAGTTTCCATGCAGTCGTTGAATTATCATGCCCTACCTCACTAATGGCATAACCAGAATTGAATACCTACAGTTGTCTTTCTCTTCTGCTGGTCGTATTAGATCTATTGGCCCACAGTAACACTACTAACCCAGGCTGCTTGTGGCCCGCTCTCCTTGTACTGCCGCAGCCATATCCTTCAGCCTATACTGTGTGGCAGTGTTGCATGTATGCCTCACCCTACTATCCGAGGCTGTTGCTTCTGTTCTCCTCAGGGAACACCTTTGGTCTGAGAGACACCCATTGTTATCCCTCATTCTCGGCCAGATTACTACACACTGTCCTCGTATATCATGGCCGACTGACCTCTGTCTCCACGTGTATCCAGTAATTGGCACTGTGTTCTGTGGCATCAACCTAGCAACCCAGCGTAGACCTAGGCCGTCAGTACAGGTTGGCTCACTGAATCGTGTACAGCATCTACTCTCAACTGGCACTCAAACTCACCTCAGGTTGCTCTTCTAGTCTGCTTCCTTGCAATGGTGGCTTCTAGTCTCTCTCTATTCGGGATTACCGGTAGCGCTACCATGATTACTCCAAACTCCCTTGTTGCGATCCATGTCATGTGTGTGGTGGCAGGGTGCATACTCCCAAGTGTGCCCAGCAGAGGGGCACTAGCGTGTGTCACACTGCTACAGTCATATGATACTATCAGTACGATTGAGAAAGAGGTGGGCTATAAGTTATAGCTAATGACTCAGACTTCACAGGAACATCATACACCTCCATTACTACAGATCTGCCCCAGTTTCCAAGAGCCCCATTCCACACAGTACACCTTCTTGCAGTGGCTCTTGGTAGAAAATGACACGGAAGTGCCGCTGTTTCCGTCGCAGGTGCAGTATCTGTCGTATAAGAAAGCAAGGGTTTAGCAGGCCTCCCTCACATCAGGTGAAGGAGATCATGCTGTCCTGCAGTGCTAAGACAGGAGCTGGCATTTGGTGAGAGAAGTGAATCATCATATGCTTCTACACTATCCCCTGCTGAAAGTATATACAACTGTTCGTCACGCGCACCACTATATATATACTTTTCACTCAGTGGGTGACTATCTACACTGACCCAGGGATATCCAGGACTGCCCCATGGGAACTCCTCTCGTCCTGATGTTCTGGGCATTAGCACAGACACTACGCGGAAGACTAGGAACACACATATTCGAGACCCTATACAAGAGGCATACCCTGTTACGGGAAAGGTAATCATATCGCAAGTATACCTGTGTAATGAGTACGTGTAGGTCAAGAGTGGCTGAGTATATGTCATTCTCACCTAGGTCCTGGATTCGTAGGACTCCTCTAGCCAGGCCTCTCACAGAGACATTCCATAGGCACCCACTGTCTGTTCACCTACACGGTGACATTGCAGCTTACACTGAAGCTGGTACGCCTCAGAGATGTAGTTGCTCATTCACTCATAAACACATACCCATATATACAGTCTCTGGTCACCACAGTACTCTCACAGCTCTGACCGGCAGGTGCCCTCTTGTCGCTCCTCAATACAGCTATTCACCTGTTTCGGGAACCTACATATCAAGACGCAGTCCGTGTGTGTGAGTTCTACCTGACATCTGGTTGCATACTGTCCCACACTGGTGTACAGTTCCCAACCACCCCTGAGGAGGTGGATGACAATGCATGGTTCCTGGTGCCACAGTCATCACGCTCATGTACGTTACCTGATACAATGTTCATGTGCCACTATCTAGCTCTTCCATTGTATGTGACCGGCGGGATGATCCCATAACCACCAGGCTTTGCCCGTCTTCCCACACCGCCGATACCACCGCCACCTGCGCCGTGTAACGTTTTAGTATGGCCACCGGTAGCAGTGTCCCATATGGGAGACATGGAGCGTTGCTTTGAGGTATGAGGTATTACTCTGTCCGAAGTGGTGTGTCTTCCTCCTGCTAAGTTAGCAGCTAACCCCCAGATGCCGTATTGTCTGGTAGCACAAGAGAGGGCGATCTATGTGACAGCACAATGGGGAAGACTGTTTCGAATCAGAGTTGATGTGAGTCTTGTGTATATAGCTGGAATCCTTAACACCATGCATAGAGATTCTTTTGACACCAGGAGAAGGTTCTACGAGAGGACCCGCACGCAGCCTGGATCAAACACCTTGATGACGCGGTGAGTAGCGTTATGACTTCTCAGCAGTGTATTTATTCAGTAATCATTAATTGTCTAATAGCGTAGCTACCTGACACGGGTCGACACGTGCAGTGGTATGTAAACAACATGTACCAGGCATCCTGGCGGTCGTCCGAGTACGCAGTAGGCAAGAGCCGATTCAGACAGCGTGACAAGAAGCAGGTGAGTCTAATTAGTAACGCGTTCTTGATACAGTATACTACGCTACTCACAAACAGTACCTGTTCCCCTGGAGCTTCGCACTATATGTAGATATCAGGGATTCACATGGTAGACCCCTGCTGATACGAGGCGCTTGGACGATGCATTGGTATGGTTAACACCGATACATTATATAGATACTAGTATTGCACCGCTATTCTCAGGCATCGCCGGCACATGCGACAACTTAGGCTGTGGGAGACGAATCCAAACGAGGTAGGACATTCACGTTGTATGTAAGCCTTGAGTTGCGTCAGTAGAATCAAATGGTTCAAAGTATCCATCTGCCTGAAGAGACGGCCATTTTGTGCTAACATTCCAGAGCCATAAGGAGGCCAAGGGAATCCTTAGAGTCCTTCCAAGGGAGCAGTCGTTAGGAAACATGAGGTACTCGTCATTGTAAGTTCCATATTCTCACCTAACTCCGCAAAGATCGACTAACTTACAGTGATCAAAGAAGGAGGGACAACCCAGGGTATTCATCACACAGACACACAACGGTGGCTGCTGAGAGAGGTTGTGTTCAAATGCAGTCGACTGCGACTCCCGTTGTGTTACTTCGTCCTGTTGTTAACACAAGAAGTCACACTCTAACTTTGCCAAGGTATGTAAACACTAGGTGTTCGATAGGGAGCCATATTGCACTTCGGTGTATGTATTTGATTCTGACACTGAAGAGTTGAAAATCTTTACTACTTAATCCAGACAACTCTTTCGGGCGCCCTTGGTAATCACATCACGGGCAAGGATGCGTGACTTTGTGTACCAGTACAAGGGACTACTCAGAGAGTCCCGAAGTCGGTACGACTTGATACTAATGCGAATCATAACCGCTTCTATACGACTCTAACCCAACAGTGAAGCTCTGTATCGATTCAGCAGTGACCCTTCGTATGACGTCAGATGCCTAGACTATGTAACTGGCAAGTTGACTCTGGAGGTAGAGAGAACAATAGTGCACAATAGTACAGTGTTGCCTTTAACCTTTCGGTTCCCATACTCTGACCTCAGGTTGTGTGTGTGTACATGTTCAACCTACATGGACTGGAGACTACTGGAGTGACTGTTGCCACTCTGCTGGCATTCATCATGACCGTCAAGGTATCATGGCAAAGACTTCACTACTTGGACAACACCCAAGTAAAGACGTCGGCTACTTCGCAGTTCTCTATGACTAGGTTTCTATTGCGCTACATTATCTTGATGCCATCAGTGTATTCACTCACCCGACAGCATGGGTATCGCAATGTCCCCTTTCAGAATGAGATGCATGCGCTGCAGTGCCTCCACTCCATACACCACATGGTACACAGTGTCAGGGCAAGTACAGATGGGACATCCTACATTACGGCAATTCAGGTGAAGGGGTGTATATTTGTATCAGATGGGTATGGATGTGACGCATTCTGACCCCAGACCCTGTTCCTCCTGATGGCCGGGGTATGTCACGGGTTGGACGGTGGCATGGCATCTAGCCAAGTGGCCGGAAACTGCCAGGTATTGAATAGGAAGTATACAGGGTCCCACGATTCAGTGTGATTCATATGTGGTTCTACTAATCACTGTATCTACACTGAACACCGGAACTTACCCTTCAGTCCCTCGTCTGTGGGTGCATGCATAGGAGCCATGCCCTACAGTCACACGCCGCTGGGTGAGAAGTGTGCTCTATGTATCATATGCTATGATAACACTGCTATCCCCCTTAGACAATGTCCTCTTCTAGAGTATGGAACGAGTACGACTAGTTTAGTGTGAAATCTAATACTAATCCCAGAGTGGCTCTGATAGCCGCCAAGGAGACTGGCTTCCTAGACAACCTCCCTATGCGATCTGTCCATGTGTTTAGGTCGCTGGTCCGTTCCACTGATGCTTCTTGTGTTCTGCCCCTGGTCACTGAGATACAGGTCAGTCAGTGTCATGACTATTCATCCCATGATGGAAGACTATCTTCTGGTGTTGAGACATACACCCTATGTTCTAACCTCACCCTTAGGCATTCCGCAAGTGGATGGAGAGTCTAACGGAGAAGAATAGGAAACTGGCACTCCAAGTGGCTAGAAAGGAGGTAGACAAGTCAAAACTACCTACATCCCGTGTGTCTACTAGACTAGTAGTACTAGTGTATAGTTGAGTGCGAAAGCTTACCCCAGGTTGAGGAGGTCTTGCCCACCATGCTGATTGTGACAAACTCCGTGTTAGGGACAGAGCAGTACATGCTAATGAGGGGCATACTGGTGCTGGCATGCACAGGGTCCATAGGGAAGACTGGGTTCAGAGAGAGGTGCGACAATAATCCTACGCTGTTTGCAGAAAATCGAGTAACAATTTATCGTGGTGTCACCTGAATGATTCCAGGTGGAAGGATGAGCAACGTATACACAGAGTGACAGAGATGGGTGCCCTTGGCATATCGAGACAGTGGATAGGAAGGGAGGAGGAGAGAGCCAATGCATTCCACACATGTCACAGAGCACTCTTGGATCAGATGAGGGGTCTATCTGCCATGATGAAGCTGACATTCCTGACCAGTCTACTGGAGAGACTCAGGGGTGAGGACTAGCGGACCGCGAACAAATAGAGTATATTGTCTAATCATTGACACACAACACACTCTATTTCTACTCTCTTCACCTCATTGCTAAGCTAGACGATACAATTACACAACACACAATAGTACTATTGAACACTCTATACTCTACAATCCACACTGCACTACTCGCCACCCTCTCTACTCCTGCTTGGTCCTGTCACACTCCTTGTCACACTCCCTACTCGGTCTGAGGATGATGACAACGGAGAGCAGAGCAACAAACCACATTGTGAACACAGACACGAGCACCAGGCTCTGCATGACTGATGACACCAGCCATGTCTGTCCATCAGGACTGGTCACAAACCCCTCGCTGTTCTTGATGAGGGCCCCATTGGATAGGCCCAGGGCACTCCACATACATACAGCCTGTAGCCAGTAGGACTTGCCAAGCTTGGTGGGTGTGGAGGGGTTGGACCCCTTGCGGCAGAGGTAGAGGGAGAAGGAGACGTAGATGAGGGCCACGCACAGCCACCAGCCCATGAAGTTGGAGAAGGGAACGCCGAAGTAGCATCCACCCTGGGGGTCAGAGAGAGGATAGACACAAACACACTCATACGTATATATACAACACTACCCACCTCCTCCCACACCCACTTACCCTCTAGTGTAGCCATCCTCCTCCTCCTCCTCTCTCTCTCTCTCTATATATATATACATATATACAACACTACCCACCTCCTCCCACACCCACTGTCCCTCGAGTGTGGCCATCATGGGGTCAAAGGTCATGTCCCACATCACCATGACAAATGCTGCTATCAGGGGCTGGGCCAGGATGTCAAAGGGGGTCCGCTCGGCATTAAACACTCTGAGGAGTAAGAGAGGTAGAGAGAGAGAGAGAGAGAGTGACAGGCGTAAAGAGATAAGTATGTATGATGATACACCCATACCCGAGCAGGATGGGAGCCATAGTCCCATATATGCATAGTACAGGTTCTATCAATATACATATATATATATATATATCATAGTGTGTGTGTATACATACCCGAGCAGGATGGGAGCCTAGATATATCCATCTATATACATATATATATATACATACCCGAGGATGGGTGCCATAGTCCATGCCAGGTACAGGTACTATTAATATATGTATATATATACATATGTCATAGTATAATGGGGTATGTAGATGCATATATTTATATATATATATGCATCTACATACCCCAGAAGGATGGGTGCCATAGTCCATGCCAGGTACCCTGCCCCAAAATATGCAGGGGAGATGGCCAGGGGGACCAGGAACAGCTTGAGACCCAAGATGTCTGAGTAGTGGTAGTGGCCAAAGGGAAAGGACGTGATGACGCTGGGGTCAGTACCAAGGGTTCTATATATCTGTGTACAGGTATATAACGGTATCAGTGTACACATTCAAAGTAGTATGTATGTACATCAGTACCTCAGGTTCTCCAGCACATTGCTGATGACAAAGGTGATGGCAGCAAAGACCAGGAACTGACGCATAGAGTACCTGAGGTAAGGGGAGACATACGAATAATGTATGTATATGTATACATTCATATATATATATTGAGAGAGAGAGAGAGAGAGAGCGGATGATGGCAGCAAAGACCAGGAACTGACGCACAGAGTACCTGAGGTAAGGGGAGACTTATAGGAGAGAGAGAGAGAAAGAGGATATATACAGCGAAGAGGTGACACGCGGAGAGAGGAGGAACAAATTGGATTTAGGGCAGGGGGGGGGGGGGGCGGAGAGAGAGAAGAAAGAGAGAAATCCAAGAGGCATGATCGACTCAGGGTGGGTTGTTGCATGCTTTACATACACTAGATGATATATGTGTATACTAGATGATGTATGTATATACCTCTTGAGGCCGTGCACTATGCTGAATGTGACCATGCACTATATACCCTATATATATATGTGTGTGTGTATATATATGTGTATATGTATATATACAATACATGTATACCTCTTGAGGCCGTGCACTATGCTGAATGTGACCAGCAGTATGACGTGGGTGACACCGGTGAGGCCCAGGGGGACAAGGTCATACAGGTTGTTGAACACAATGAAGACCACAAAGACGATGGGGAGGAGCCACAGGAGCCAGTTCATGCATCCTGAGGGTGAGGGACGAATATATAGAGGAAGCAGTATATAGTGGCAGACTAGGTGAGACTGACTTGTCATAAATTAACTGGATAATATCACAGTATGGTGCTGTGAGATATGGTTATGTATTGAGTACAGTAAGAAGGTGTGACACTGTGTTAGGGTATTACTGAAGCGTGAGGGCTATTCACACTGATTCAGTTACATTCAAGTTGACAGAACAGTTGGACTCGAGGTTAATATATGTTCGTACACATACAGTCGACTAGCATGTGTGTTCACCGGTACGTACTGGGGGATATGGGTGCCATCGCTACAACCAATGTGTGGACAGAGGTCTGAGAAGAAGGCAACTGAGACGTCTCTTTGATCGCCAGACCCTTTTGCCAAAGCCCTTGCCTCTTCGCTGCGAAGACTTCGCATGTCACCGCAGACACCTATTCTCTCAGTATGGGAGGGTGGGTCCCGCTCCTCTTATACCATGCGACCCTCTTCAGACGTCGCTGGTACCTCCCTGTCTGTATGGTTGTGGTGCCCATGCTGGTACCCCTGTGCTTCCACATCCTTGTAGGGTCCAACATAGCAGGTGGGTGTCTCTCTCTCCTAGTCTCCCTCCTCTGTTTCAAGAGATAGTAACTACCATTCAGGATCATATCAGATTGTGGGTCACAAGCCCCCCCCCCCCCCCCCCCCCCCCCCCCCCCCCCCCCCCCCCCCCCCCCC
>BDIP01001461.1:0-10279 GCA_003568945.1 Kipferlia bialata
ATATAATCATATAATCATATAATCATATAATCATATAATCATATAATCATATAATGTTCAGTGTATATAGTATACCCCGCCACCTTCAACCTGACCCCCAGGCCATGTGCGATGTGTGTGGATACCTCAAGAGGCGCCACCCCTCTCTGACCCCTGTGTCTCTATCACTGGGGGCAGTGGACACCAAGGTATGTAGTGAGGCACAGATACTACGTACTCATACATACGTAGATTTATACTCACCTTCAGGTTGAGATGCTTGTCGACAGGGTGCGTGAGCTGAACGACGAGCGGAACCGGGTGTCAATGGCCGTGAGTGAGAGCACCCAGCGCATCAGTGAGGCTGTGTATGTGCTGGAGGACTGTCATGACCTGGATGATATGGCACACCTGAGGGAGGTGCTCACGGATATCAGGGCAGAGAACAGGTATACATACATGTGGATATCATATATACTATATATTGTATTTACATATGCACTCATATATTATATCTGTACATGAGGGAGGTGCTGACAGACATCAGGGCCGAGAACAGGTATGTATGCATGTGGTGTAGTGTTCATGCACTCGTATATATATTTTTATATATGTACCTGGGGTGCTCACAGATATCAGGGCGGAGAACAGGTGCTTAATGTATCATATATCATGTTCATTATATAGATATATGCACTCGTTTATACATGAGACATCAGGGCCGAGAACAGGTGTGTATACATGGATATATATGTATACTAATCCCCACTGTTGTGTACCCTATAACCTATCTGCTATTCTCTCACCCCCAGGGTCCTTCTCGAGGGCTACTACCGCAAGGCCCATGACCACTCTGCATTGAAGACCACACTCAGGGTGGTCAACTCACTCATCAACCTGGCGAGGTGCGGCATTGTGTGTGTATTGATATATGTGTTAGTGTATTGTAGTCTCAGCTCCCCCCCCTTACTCCTAGACTGGTCTGTGCCTCCACGCGTAGGGATGCCGACACCACCGTCAAGACCATGCGCACAGCATTCAGGTATATCAGTATTAAATCAGCATAGTGTTATATATTGTGTATTGTATAGTGTTATATATTGTATACTGCCACTGACCCCCCAGGGGCTATGACGGCAAGTGTCAGTGTGTTATTATATACATAATATTAATTAGATTATTGTGACATTATATACTGGTCCATTTGGATACTGACCCCCAAGGGGCTATGACGGCAAGGCCTTTGCCAATGTGCTGAAGGGTCTGTCCACAGCCATACCTGAGGGGTCGGGGTCATTCACAATGGCATGAAGGCAAATGGCAAAATAGAGTTGTCCTATGAGTCAGTGTGTAAGAGACTTCTAGGTTTAAGCCACGTCAGTTGTACCGAGGGGTCGATGAGGGGTATAAATGTGTCTGGATGTTGTGCACTTGATTGCAAAGAGACAAATACAACCACACAGTGTACAAATGGCACGACTTGAAACCCAATGTGCGATTCCGGCTCAGCTTGAGTATTGTGCTTCTAGATCTAAACATCTAATTAATAACACTTACACACTTAATACTAGGCCTAGTAGTTCCCAATTTCAGAGGTCTCACTTCATTTAGTCACTATCTCCAATTGGGCAGTGCAAAAATATTCTCTCTCGTGGAGTAGGCCGATCCACACATACTAGAGTGCACTGCTCCAATCACCAGTCTTTGAAGCCCCTGCCCCTTCCATCGAGGGTGTGGCCAGAGGGTTGGGGGTCTGTGGTACAGCGTATGTCGGCTGGGACCCCCTCTGTGTGGGTACCCTAGCCACCACACGGGCAGCCTGTACGCCACACTTCTCGGTACGTCGGCGCTTGACACGCCTGAAGTTAGGTATCATAATGTGAATCTGCATATTCATGTACCAAATCATATATGAGGGCCGGGGTCCCAGTATCTCCAATGGCAGTCCCGCCCATACCTCATTACAAAAGTGATGGCTCCCTCGAGGCCTGTCTGGAACCCCATCAGAGTCAGGTAGAACAGAACCACGTCACCTATGTGTGAGAGAATGAAATATTTGCATTTTGCAATTCTAAGACTATTATATACCAGGATATCAAAGTCACTAAACAGTAAGACGACCTATATGCTGAGGTCACGTCAGTGTATATATATATATATCATATGTATATATACTCTATATATACTTATCAATCCCCACCTATCAGTGCCATTGCAGGTAGGTTGTGGAAGGTGACCTGGGAGATCTGGGGTCATGTGGGTTGAAATATAGTAGTAATGTGAGTGATGCATATATTGAGCTTTCACCTGACTGCCGACTGTGTGTCTGATGGACACGGATAGGTTGTTGGTGAGGACTTCTGTAGCGTTTGGAAAACAAACAGACGCCTCCCTGAAGTGAGACGCATTATTATGAGACTTCACCCAAATCACACTTATATCCCACAGTTAAGATGTAAGGCAGCGCTGCTGGTTAATGTATACATACATATTTACGTTTCAAAACAACTACCCGGTGATAGATGATGCCGCCGTCGCGTAGAACATCCTGTCTGAGGCACAATCGCCAAACTGGCCCTCGGCAGTTGAAGGCTTGTCACACCATCCTATTATTAGGACCGGTGCTGAAGTACATGAGTATATATAATGAGTATATGCCCAGAAGTACAGCTCTCAACAGCATCGACACACATACCTGGTACGTGTGTGATATGGCTATCGACATGGAAGTCCTGAGTGCCGCACAGAACAAGAACTGGGCTTGTTTGAATGTAATCGTAAGCAGGATTGGCATCGAAACCGAGACCTATAGGTGAGAAGTATGTAACAGGGGAGAGTTCAGTGAATATGGAAGAAGAATTATCAATCAATGGGGTAAGTACGATCCATCTGCTAACACGCTGGGTATTGTAGGTACCTTCTCCCAGGGCCTCGCACTGACCCCCAAAGTACACACCCTTAAGGTCGAGGCAACTGTTGGAAAACAGCACCTCCGGATCACTGACATTTGCTACTACCACCGGTAACGGGGCTGCGGTATATGACATCACACGAGAAGAGTCCCAGAGTGCCTGATATTAGCTGTTGGTCACATTGCATCCCAAGGGTAGTGTTGGGGGGGACAGCAAGAGTAACGAATGTCCCTACCGACTTTGAATACTTTGTCTGCTCCCCATTGTCATCGAAAGCCACCGGCAAGAAGGGGTCAAGGGAAACGTCTCTGATTGGTGAGCGGCGGAGTCGTGAAGCAAGAGTCTGAGAGATATAACACTATGTGATTGAACCCTCCTCGGGCCCCGCAAACCAAGACACTCACCCAAGGAGATTTCTTGTTTCATTTCGTGCTGTCTCAACGGCTTCCCACATTGCATCTGAGAAGTAGCATGATGGGTATGCTAGATCAGCCCAGCCTGTGTTCACAGAAACAACCCCAATTTCCTGATGTGAGACATGATATGGACGATGCATGTACAAGCAGTCGATAGAGAGTAAAGTAATCGGTTAATGAGGCACGAAAACTGCGTCACGTAGTCAATGTGTCTACCCGTACCAGAGTCTCCTGCTTGATGAGGGGCACAGCAGCGGGGGTTGTCAGTAAATACTGGTTAAAGGCCGTGGGAATCACGTGAGTCCTCGTGTGAGTGTTGCTCGGGAAGATAAAACAGGAGCAAGAATCTACTGAAGACCTCCAATACGTCCATACCTTACAGTTCCAGTGAAGAGTCCAAAGTGGGGAAACTTGGTGCTTGGTTGCATCGATATCTAGAGTGAGATGGGGAAGGAATGTTTACCCGCTGCATCAAAGGAAAAAAATATGTAAATGGTGCACAGTATATTGTCACGGGATATGAGTGAATCAGTACCACAAAATATCGATATCTATTAGCTCTTACCTCAAAGGTCATATCCTCGAACGAGGGATAGCCAAACACCCACGGCAGTGATACAATGCTGAATTGTAAGGGAGATGAGTAGTTATCAAGAGAGAGCCGAGAACTTGGTACGTGCATGTTGTAAAGAATAGGATCAGGGCACACGTACCTAATGTGGTGGTAGAGTAAGTCGGCGTCTTGATAGCAACCATAGCTAAGGAGAGGCTTGGTTGATTCGAACCTGATGGTGGGATATATTCAATGCTCTCTGTTCTACTGACTGTGTTAGAGAGTCACTTACGTTGCGAGGTATGTGTCGTTGAATCTGGTGCTGCAGGACTGCCCTCCTGGAGTAAGACACGACCGAAATGTAACGGGACTCATGATTGAGTACCCCACGGTATTGCTGAGACAAAAGCAACTCATTCATCATACCTGCCAGAACACAACCTGGAGTTTCTATGGTCAGAGACCCACTGTCCCTGGTGGTTAGACAAGGTAATCACTGGTGATGCAGACGCAACGATGCCAATCAGTGTAGTGTAAGTATTACCTCAAAGTAATGTTTATATGTATATGTATTCGAAAATCTGAGAGTGCTGTAACACCAAGGTACTCACATGAGCACGGTGCCATTCGTTGGATTGCCGTAGACTGCCTTAGGGTCCCAGGGGTAGATGTAGGCTGAACCAGCGCTGGTGGAGAATATCAGCCTAGGGTGAAGGAGAGGGAAGATACATAGGATAAGAATATAGAGGTACCAAAAGCGTACACGTATGGCCTCTTACCTGAGCTTGTCTGCGAAGGACATGGCCAGAAATGTGGGGTCGGAGGGAATGCACACTGTGTCCCAAGTGTGTCCTGGTGGAAGAGAAGGGAGAGAGATGAAACGCAGATCATTACGATGTATATGCAACAATATCCTGTGACATAATGAATGCATCATTATCCACACTGTAGGTGATATACAAACGTATGTACTTGGACTTGTGTGAGTACCTGATGTGGCCTCCACCACATAGAGGTTGTCCCTGTTGGAGATGGCAGAGCCTAGGATAAGACACCAGGTTGGACGTCAGTCAATATACATGAGTTAAGAGTGAGTCAGTCTTAGTGCAAGAAGGTTTGACACCGTAACGTACTCAGATACTGTCCGTTCTCTAGGGGGAGGGAGCTGTAAGGCATGGACTGCACCTCTCGCTGTCTGCGGTAGGGGGGCTGGTCGGCAGTGAGGTCTGGTAGTGAGAAAGATTCAAGGTAGGCCCATTAGTGGTATATACATAGACAGAGAGAGTGTTGCGTATCTTAACAACTGACTATTTGTAAGAGTGGGACATACCCGCATATATGTCGTCAGGCAGGGTAGGAATTTCATTGGCACCCCCAAAGATGGACACATATTCTGCCCATAGCAGCATGAATACTCCGATGATGTAGAGCAGACACCATGAATAGCCACCTGGAGTCATATACATTCAAAGCACTGTGAAAGCTTGATACAAACACGTAGCTCCTCGCTGCTGGAATACGCAAACATCTGACCCACCTACAACAGTACCCTTGTACTCGTTGTCGATATACTCGTCACCCATGTTGCGGCGCTTGACCCCGTCCCTTCCAAACACCTGTCAGGTTGGATACAACAGTCAACGTAAGTGGAACACATTCGTATAGTGGGTGGTTTGGAGGCACTGACCTTGGTGACATTTGTCATCGATGTCTTGCTGCTGTCAAACCTTTTTAAATACTCGCGCACACGCCTGGCTGGTAAATAGTTATGACATGAGTCTGGTAACCTAGACAGAACACACAAATCCGATTCTATCACTCTAGCTCTGCACCTTCTTCCTTTCGTATCCTTACGGGAAGCCGTGGCATACAAACACACGCCTGGAGTCAAACTGATTACTCTTTGGGACCTGAATATTGAAATGACAGACATTTGAACGAAAGAGAATAAACGAACAAGCCCATACTTACCCGTCAGTCCCAAGATGCAACCATACATCAATAGAGCACAAATAACGTTGGCCCTGGGGTAAGACCAAACACGATAGTTGGGTACTCCGAGAGATGGATAGCCCATGTGTGTTCCAAGAGTGGACGGGAGAGTGGGAGAACAAGGGAGTCTTACCAGCTGTCCGGCTTGTAGTCTCTCTCCTCCCCCCACGAATCTATCCACGCTGAGGGGTAAAGACCAGCCATCACAACCTGAGGGTAAGGTATTGTACTATATATATATGACTATATATACAATAGATAATCTGGTATGAAAGGGATGCAGAGACAGAGAGACAGAGAACTCTATAAGCAACCTGGAAGGCCGTCTTGGATGATGTTTTGGGCCTCTCCTGCTCTACCCCTTGTGGAGACAGGTAGGAGAGAGGGTATGCACCATAGTACTTGGTCATATTATAGGGGCACACTGTCGTGAGTAACCAACTGAGGAGATAGGACAGATGATGCGTGAAGATAAAGCACTGGATCACATACCGAGGCTGGATGAATCTGTGTAGTCCAGCACTGCATCACAGGCAAGGGTGGTGCTAGAGAGGGTCTGAGTGGTCAGCGATATGGGGGAGGGGGGGGGGGGGTCAGAGAGAGGGAGAGAGGGGGGTTTGGGCTTGGGGTGCTCTTCCCCCCCCCCCCCCCCCATATATATATATGTCTATACTGTACGTATACACTTACCCAGGCGTGTCCACCTAGGCCGTGGCCTGACCAAGAGGGTCAATGCCCTGGAGGAGATGGTCATGAAGGTATGAATATAGTATGCATATATATGTTGTATATACGTAATTAGTCATATGATATATATTAGTGTATTTTGTATCTTGGGCTTGTGCCCCGGAGGAGATGGTCATGAAGGAATGGATATGCTGTACTACATTCTACACGGACTTTGCCCATTATCTCTCACCCTCCAGGTGGGTGTGGAGGGTGTGGCTGTTGCAATTATTATATTCATGTTTTGTTATATGTTTCATACTATCTCTCTCTATGTATTCCTGTCTAACCAATAGGTCGGTGTGGAGGGGGTGGCTGTGGCCAAGGAGGACATCGAGGCCATGGGACAGGCACTCAGGGACACGCTGGACGCTAGGTATATATAGTGTATACAGAGCATACATATGGGAATGTAGTATATGTATATATGTGTGTATGTAGGTACATATAGTGCTAGAGGCCATGGGACAGGCACTCAGGGACACGCTGGACGCTAGGTATAGTATACTAATATATATGTATATATATATATATATACAAAGTCTCAGGGACACGCTGGATGCTAGGTAGATATCAAATGTATACGGGTTAATATACCTGTATCGTAATGAGTAGACCTCCCTCACACCTTACTGTGGATATAATCCTTCTCTTTTGCCTTACCCCTTAGGCATGGTGAGCTCACTGGCAAGGACAGGCAGTACTACTCAGGTGGATTGGACGGTTCTTTTAGTTCCACCCTCCTCCTCTCTCTCTCTCTCTCTCTCTCTCTCTCTCTCTCTCTCTGACCCGAGACCTCCTTTCTCGTGTTGTGCAATATCAACGTAGTCGTTAGTATGTAGTTTAACTCTCTCACTACACTATATTGTATATTATTCTCACCCCAGACCTCCTTGCCCGCCTTGTGCAGGTGTGCAAGGACATGACCCCTGACCCACTGTCCCTCACGGCATCCGCAGACGACATTGCAGAGGGTATACATATATATATATATATATGATACCTATATGGTATATGTACGTATACATATGTGTGTGTCTTCCTCACTCACTCTCACCCCCAGGGATCAGCAACTCACTCTGTGCCAAGCTTAGCAGTGGTGCCAAGGTGGGTTATATCTGTCATGGTCATATCCCTTTCCATATCCCTTTATCTCTATCTCTCACTTCTAGGCCGATTATGCCTTCCAATTGGCCTAGAATATGACTATATCATATATGTATGGCTGTCTTTCTTTTCTTTACGATATGTGTATTGTCTCATCTTAATCACAGGTCGAGTATGCCTCGAATTTGTATTTACATACTTTTACATACCTTTACATAGATGTATGACTTTCTTTCTATTCTTAACCATATATGTCATCCATGTATCTTACTCTTAGGCCGAGTATGCCTCCCAGATGGGCCAGGAGACACTGGCAGACATCACCAGGGAGAGGTATATGGTTAGAGTTATATATATACAATAGTATATGTCTAGTATTGTATTCATAATGTACTTTGCATTAGCTTAAGTATACACAGACACCGGCAGACATCACCAGGGAGAGGTGGATATCCATTATTCCTCTATATCTCTCTCTATACATATGCGTGTCCAAACCCTTACATGGCCATCCAAGCCATGTCCGAGACATCTCTTTCTCTCCCTCTCTCTGTATATATTCACATATATCTACATTTCTAACCCCAGCATAGCCTCCACTGGCATCCACGCCATGTCTGAGACCCCCTTGCTGGAGACTGCCCCCCACATAGACACGGGGGTGGAGGGGGGCATACCCAGTGGCATAGAGGCCACACTGGGGGCCATCAGGGATAGGTATGTGTAGAGATACCATAATTGTAGGGAATGTAGTTCTACAGAGACTCACATACAGGTTCAATGCCACCATCGACACCTCCCTATCCTCCGTTGTGACAGGCACAGCCGAGTGGCAGAGACAGATGGCACAGACAGATACAGAGGGGGTGGAGGGGGCTGGGGTGGCACTGATGGCCCAGGTACGTGGACAAGTATATATTGTATACTGTATTAGACATGTGATGCAGGTGTTTGGTGTTCATTCTAGATACCGTTCCCATTGTTAGTACTACTATTACCCCCAAGGGGCATGTCTCTATTATACTATAGTGTTGACTGTTTTCTCACCCCCCAGGAGCATGTGTATGCCGACAGCATCAGGGCCCAGACCACAGAGTACAGGTACATTGTCTTGCATACAGATAGTTAGTCCATAGCATACATTGCCTATACACATACTCACGTGTACCAGTATGCATACCAATTCACATTCCTTCACTGACTGCAGGGACAGTCTGATTGCACAGCTGATGGTGGATGCAGAGGGTAGACAGGAGGAGAGAGGTGGTATGGAGGCAGAAGAGGCAGAGGCAGAGGTTGTATTCAAGGCACCCCTGTCCGATGTCGAGGTTGTGGAGACAGAGACAGAAGAGAACGAGACTGCAGAGCCTGTAGAGGCACCACCCGCCGAGACTGAGGGATACGCTGCCTGTGACTATGGAGAGGGAGAGGAGAGTGTAGAGGAGGAGGCAGAGACAGAGAAGGATGCTACCCCCCCTCCCCCTCCCCCTGTGTACTCTACCATTGGGTCTGGCATCATACCACCCCTGGTACATAGGCTGACAGGGGATATACTATGCGATGCTGGTCTTCAGGTATTGATTTGTATATATAGAACACCACATATATGTGTAATCATTGATACTCTGTTCTTTCTACAGGTACTCATATGCTTAGTATGATAGATATGTATATACTCACATTCTTACCCCCCAGGACACCGTCAGGGAGAGGGGTGAGCTGATGGTGCGGGGCATGGCCAGGAAGATACTGGAGGAGAGGGAGAGGATCAGGGTGGAGAAAGAGAGAGAGAGAGAGGTTGCAGAGGCAGAGGCAGAGGCAGAGATCGCAACTGCCGAGGCCGAGGGAGAGCAGGTTGAGACTGCTTCTGTTGAGGAGGATATCTCTTCTCCTGCTGATGAAGTCCCGATGGCTATTGAGACCCCAACCCTCGATGCCGCTATTGGTGTACTAGCAGATGCCATTGTCTCTCATGTCAACGGGGAGGGGGTGTCACTGAGGGATATACAGACACAGCTGTCCACACTCCAGAAGCAGACTAACAAGGCCTTCAACATCCTGTACCAGGTATGTATAGTGTGGGTAATCACTCTCCTATAGGGTATATGTATCCTATCCATGGAGGATTTCCCTTATAGTGTATGTAAGTGTATGGTGTATGGAGCCTCTCTGACCCCCCAGCAGTTTGACTCGTTCGACCATGTCCTTGAGGCCGCCGAGGAGGAGGACCTTCGGCTGATGGAGGTGGCACAGACAGAGAGCGAGTTGTCACGCACAATCCAGAGGGTAGCCAGCAGGGCTGGGGAGAGAGCCAAGCAGGAGACACAGAGACTCGACTGGGGGGACAGAGAGGAAGAGGAAGAGAGAGAGGAGAGTGAGAGAGAGGGGAGCTCTGACAGGGAGGGTGAGGGAGAGGGAGATGGGGAGGTGCTCATGGATGATTGAGTCAACCCATATGTAACACTATTATGTAAATAAGTGACCAGTGTCCAATAGACAGTATGGCACGCATTTTATCCAGTTTTACAGTGTCCAAGCGTTATTAATATCTATCTGGGGGGGGGGGGGGCAAGAGAGAGATAGAGGGGAAAACA
>BDIP01001462.1:0-10278 GCA_003568945.1 Kipferlia bialata
CACCTCACATATAAATAGAACCCCCCCCCCCCCCCCCCCACCTCTCTCTCTCTCTCTTATCGCAGGGGGTGCTGTCTGCCTCGGGACTGACGTACATGTAATGGGGGCAGGGGGTGACAGGAAGGAGACATACACATATGACACCGTTGGCAAGAGGTGGACCAAGGGCAGGGACATGCCCGGTCCAGCCAGTTACACCAGAGCCTGCCTCATCTCCCCATACACTGTGCTGGTGCACAGTAACAATGAGATCCTGGTAGGGACATGCCAGGAGGAGAAGGAGAGACCAGAGAGAGAGAGACAGGAGAGACTAGAGCGAGAGAGACTTGAGAGACAGGAGCGAGAGAGACAGGAGAGAGAGAGACTAGAGGGAGAGAGACTTGAGAGACTTGAGAGGGAGGAGCAGCAGAGGTTGGAGGCTGCCAGATCCCGTCTGACCTCTGGGTTCCTGACCCTGCTGCAGATGAGGGAGGGGCAGACAGACACTCCATCAGCAGGTGCAGACACAGCAGGTACTGGCACCCCCACCCCCCTCGAGGAGACTGCCTCCTCCCTGGCAGCAAGTGCCGAGTCTCTCTCTCTCCCTGTCCTGGACCTGATAGTGTCCCACCTGGTGTCCCTAGAGACACAGAGACACTCTGAGAGTGCTGCCTTCTCAGCATTCACACCCTCCATGCTGAGTGACATGCACTCATTGATTGAGGAGGTATATATTAGTGCATGAATGAGTATAGTGTCATACATATATATCTAGAATACCACCCCCTGACAGACCAGGTCAAGGCCTTTGACGCCGAGTGCCTCCTTGGCCACATCACTCAGCTAGAGGCATGGCTGCCTGTGGTGGAGGGCATTCACCCTGCGGCACAGGGACTGGAGGGGTTCATGGAGGCACACCCACAGGAGGAGGTGGGGGCATGATGGCATTCTCTCTCGGTACCTACTGTCCTGTTACGACCCCCCCCCACTCCCGACCCGCAGTGACTGTGACTGTGCCTCTCTGTCTCTCTCTATCTCTCTCTCCCCCACTGTCTCTCTCCCTCTATGAGTCTCACATCAGCTTGTCTCGAGTGACTGTGCCTCTCTCTCCGCCACTCTCTCCCCCCTCTACTCCTCCTTCCATGCCCTGCACACTGCACTGCAGGGGGTGGAGTGTGACCCCAAGGTATATAGATTTTTATATGTGTATATACTTATATACTTATATATATGTGTGTATATATATATATATATATTCTCTCTACATATAGTGTGACCCCCAGGGCAGTGTCCCTGTGCTCCAGGCTGCCTCTGCCTTACTCCATGCCGTCAGTGCCGCATCCATCATAACCCTGCCCAGTGACATGGGGGGGATGGACCTGGAGGGCAAGAGAAAGTACAGACAGGTACTTAAGTATATGTGTCTCTCACTACTCTTCTACATATTATCCATGTATGTATGTATAGTATTTACTGCGCTCTCCTTAGGGATACATTGTACATGCGTGTATCATTCAGTATGTGACCGTCATCCCCCTCCCACCCCAGATTGAGCACTACAACACTGCGGTGCGCACTCTGCTTGACATTGTGGGTCCCGTCATAGACTGCAAGGCAGCCATCGAGGCATGCATGCAGAGGCTGGAGGGGGTGGTATACCCAGACATAGATGCACTGGGTGCACTGGAGGCACAGGCCGTGGCTGTCACAGAGGTATGCATATAAATAGTATATATATGATTATCTCTATGTCTCTGAGTACTGTTACCTTATGCTCTCTGGGTTTCACTTCTCAACCTAGCGCCTTGTGCTCCTGTCCGACGCCCAGGCACAGGCCGAGACTCTCCTGCCCCAGCTGGCAGAGATTGAGGTATGAACAGTGACCCATACCCTCTCTCCTGTAGATGCTGTTCATATAGTGTTGAGTAGTAGACTGGTCATATTCACCCCATGTTCTCTCTGACCAGTCACTACTCTCTCTCTCTGTATATATAGTAGACCTCCCCTGCCCACCCCAGGTTGTGTCTGACACCTCTATTGAGGAGGCTGAGGACGAGGTGTGTGTGCTCACATTCACTCTGGAGAAGAGGCGCCACCTGAGTGATGAGGAGAGAGAGAGACTGGCAGGTGAGGTTGCCGAGTGCCAGCAGCGCATAGCCTCCATGAGACACGCACAGGAGGAGAGGGCTAGACTCACTGCCTTGCTAGAGCCCCTGTCCTACCTGCCCTCTGTGGCATCAGCACTAGGGTTGGACCCTGGCCCTGTACCCCAGGCCAAGGGGTGGGAGGGGGAGGTGGGTATGATGGTCAGGGCATGCGACAGGCCCGATGTCTAAGGAGTAGAGCCAGCTATGGTATCAGTGGCCCTCAGAGTCTCGGTTGCATAGGTAGTGACTCACTTGTATATGTCATTGCGGCAATGGCACGATGGTCAGGGCATGCGACAGGCCAGATATTTCATGAATACGAGAGGAGTCATGGGTTGGATATCAATGGCCCACAGAGAGTCCTTTGTTAATGGTACAGCTAATAGAACAATCACCAAGCTATCTACTGTGACGGCAGTACACACGGTCCAGTTACCATATCTGTATATTGTATAACAGCGTCATGATGACACAAAGCAGTCCCTCACAAGAACAGGCAACTGACAAACACTCTACTATTGTCTACTCACTTACCACTTCCGCGCAAACATCCTCAGACGCTGCTCAACGGTAGGAGGAGGTATGTAGAGAATGACTTGACGCAGCATCCGCTGGACCTCCTTGTCCCCGGGCCAGCCCTTGGGCTCCTTGCCCTCGAAGGGAACAGCATCCGTCTTCCTCTCCCAATTGCCCTTTGGGATCGCAAAGTATATCACTAGAGGATTGGCGCCTTCTCTGTCGGCACCGGTTCTCTTGATGAGTGTCCAGATCCCACTACGTGACATTGGCTGGCTCACCTTGTTTCTTGTCATCTGAAGAATACCATGGCGGAAAGAGGCATCAATTCCCGCCTCGCTCGGGTTCGGCGACCAGTATATGTCGTCATCCTGCTTCCCAATGTGCTCAACAAGGGACTCCACCTCCACCACCTTGCTCTCCACTCTCATCTTCCCCCCTCCCTCCCTCGTACCCTCCTCGCTTTCCGGGACGCCAAGGGCCAGTGGTGGCATGGCAGTGCGGTTGGGAAGTCCCACCCTGTCGAATTTCCCACCCGCAGCCAGCTGCTGACACACACGCTTCTCGAACACCTTCTCCTTGAATGAAGCGAACTGCTCGGGCACTTTATCCAAGCACTCCCACATGTCACGGGCATAGGTGTATGCCAGTTCCTCCATGACGCACTGAGACACAAACACCGCGGTGCGGTTGCTTGTCCCAAAGGGATACTCAGACAGATACCCCACCACCTCACTGCTCGGAGCCCCATCCTTGGGCTTGCCCCCCATGTTGATAGGAGGAGCTCTGCGGCGCAGAACATCTTCGAGCAGGGCTGACCCCATCGCTCGGATCGCACCATGAGTCTCCCCTCTCAAGTCATCGTACCGTTCCTCGTCACAGAAGATGAACCGTGGCCGCCCTCCCATTTGCTTGAAACGCTGAGTGATGACACTGTCAGGGAGGCGAACAAGCCTACTAGACTCAGAGGACCCCCCCTCTGCTACTTCGGCCTCCCTCTCCCTATGCTGAACTCTAGTGGGGACAGGCTGAGGCACCAGCATGTACGGTGCGGCCCCAATCAACTCCCTGAGAGACCACATCGACATAGTGAGTACACTAGCCCCACCATCCTTGGTGAGTGCACCGTAGTGGCCCTTGTTCGGTGGGGCAACCACGATAGTGTGAGCTTGGCCTTGTCCGACCTTGGGAGAACCCATAGATTCCCTGCCGCAGTCAACCAGATAGTAGTTCTCTGGGTGGCCAAACACCTCTGGGATATTAGCAGGGTTCACTCCTGCCGATGATGCATAGCTGGCCGTGTATACCGTCTGCCCATCCTCTTTGTTTGGCGAGAACAGGTAGAGCTCACCACTCCTACGGGACTCATACACCACAGTTGCACCACGATGTAAGAGTCGCTTGAGCAGGTATGCCAGAGTGCGTGACTTTCCAACCCCAGGGCTCCCACTGGGAGCCTCCCAGTCACCACCACATGGGGACACGTGCATGCATTATAGGAGTCGGCGTAATCCATCAGGCCAAGGCAACGGTCCCAGAGCCGTCTCGAAGACTCCCTCAGAACAATAGTGGGAGAAGGCTTCTCTGAGTCTTGTAGGAAAGTGGTCATCTCAATGACCTCGAGGTTGGTAGGATCATCCTTCCCATCTGACTCGAGGGATGGTATTGGGACAGCCACTATTGGCGTACCTAGGAGCTCTCTGGCATATGCAGTGGCAAGGGGATGCTGCTGCCATACAACCTCGGCAGCCCGCTTCTCACGAGGTGCTGAGACCTGGGTCAGAGGTGACCAAGAGGCTATACCCATTTACGCAGCCACACTGATAGTATATATGCCATATAGTATAGAGTGTATACATATGTAGTATATACATATGTAGTATATATGCTGTATACATATATATGCTACGGACGCTTGAAGATAGCAACAGAACTCTGACGAAACACCCATTGGAGCGATTATTCGCGCTTTCATCGACAACACCATCCATGAATCCTTCCCAACCAACCAGTCCCAACCAACATCAATCCCCTACACACGCAGTATGGTAAAACACGTAGTATGATTATCTCAAACCTGTCTTGTCAATCTGGCATTGTCCGCCTGCAGCTCCTCAATCTGTCTCTGGTATTCAGGCTGAATTTCAGCCAGCCCCTGGTTATGAGAATCAGGGGCTGCGAGAACACACCGACGCTATCTCGCGGCCAGCACCGAGAGCAACGATCCCACCAGCCGCCCCACCCAACATATACCACATGCAGCGGCTCTGACTATACACCCTCGCTCCCATATACAGTAGAGCCAAGTTATATATATATATGTATATACCTGGGCTCCTCCGCTTCCTCTTGAGGGTTCTCTCTGGGAGTAAGGATGGAGTGGTGACTAGAGAAAGCGCATATCTTAACGACTCAGTATCTGAAGATATCAGAAGCATGCCAACACTTAGCACAAGACACGGATGAGCAGACTGACCAACTACCTTCTCCACATACACAAGCAGAGACTTCGGAACAGTCATCCCAACGTTGTGGCACTGGAGGAGCTCCGGGGCCAACTCCTTGACTGCCGCAATTGTCCAGTCACCAGCAGATCGCACTCGGGTGAAGTGACCAGGCTCTAGAGTGTCCAGAGACGTGCAGGAAGCACTGATTCCCCATATCTCGGGGTACCAGTCATCAATGCAGAGGTCCCCGACACTCTCTACCACCTCCTGATACTTGCCGAGCAGTGTGTCGTCGCCAGTGAGACTGAAATAGTGGGAACCCACAAGTCGGGTCACGGGGATGGAATCAGGCCCTACTGGTCTCACAGTGTAGTGAATCGTTGGCATGATCTGCAACCGGAGTATAGCTGGGATATGAGGCAAGAAGAATGATACGATATGGTGAGGAAAAATGAGAAGGGTTAAGTACAGGAACAACACAATGAAAACTATCGCAAGAGAGTGTATACATGATTGGCACACAAAAAGAGAGTCAGTAAAGAGTTGATGTTTTGTATACTGACAGTGAGGCGTGTGAGAGTACTGAATATGAGAGACAATGGGGGAGGAGGTGTAATGACAACCCTAAAGAAACGGTATGGGTACAGTATCATTGGTATTATACTCTGTATTACCTTGTTCAAGTGTAAGTGGCCCCAGGGAACAGGTGAGTATATCCTGGGGTGAGTGAGGGTGTGGACGGAGGGAGAGCAAGGGGGGGGGGGGGGGGAAGGGGGGGAGGGGGGGGGGGGGGGGGGGGGGGGGGGGGGGGGGGGGGGGGGATCAAGACGGACACATACCAATGATGAAGAATATCAGCTTAGGGGCAGTGTCGAGTGCCAGGAGATCCGCGTAGTCCATGTCACGGAAGACCTGGGATGAGGGGAAGCCGTCTATTCCATCTCCGCCACCTGTATATAGACTGTATAGCATCCTCCCACCTCATGGTTCATGACAAGGCCCAGCATGGCAATGCCTGGGGGTTAGGCAGAGATGGGAAATGAAAACGCGTCATCATTGCGCATTGCACAGCACACGTACCACGGGCAATATCGACAGCCAACAGTCGTTTGGGTTGCTTTAGTGCCAGTTCTTTCTTCACAATGGGATCGCTGTCGCCATTAAGGCTGGCACTGGTCGACATCTGCGAGAAAAGACGTACATTCTGGTTTGAAACCCGTGGTTGGTTACAATTGAGAATGTTTTTGTTCTGGAGAGTGAGGGTGTAGGCTAGGCCCAAGAGCAAGCTTTTCAGACGCACACTACATCACGGTGATCCAGCTGTGATCCCAGCCAACGACTACCCCGATGCCGTCTGCGGACAGCATGGGAGTGGCGATGGCCTTGGCGGACAGGCGGCAGGAGCTGTTGGGCCTGATAGCCCAGTGGCAGAGTCGGCTGCATACTCTAGAGACCCTGTCTGGTTTCATCCCCCCTGCCACCCCGGCCCACCTGCCCACCCCACCCACCATACCAAGGTACCCAGTCACAGTGCAGACGCTGTCGAGGGCTGTGGATCCCTATGAGACGTCCCTTCTGCTCAATCCCAACATGGTCATGCAGAACAGTGACGATGAGGGGGAGGGGGGTGCTCCCAAGGATACAGAACCGAGCGGAGACAAGGGAGGAGAGAGGGAGGGGGGCAAGGCTGCCGATAAGGGAGCTGACAGGGGTACCTTGGAGAGGACTGACAGCACCAACACTACCAAGGCAGAGGCCAGGGCTGATACTAAGGCCAGATCGGCACTGGAGAGAGCGGCAGGGCAGGTGGGGATGTGTGTGGAGGGTGTACTCATGTATAGTGGGCTTCAGTGCGTATATGTGTGTCTCTCCCCCCTCACCCCAGACTGGATGGGTCCACGGGTCCATGAGGCGTGGCCGTGTGCTGTCACTGGGCACCAAGGTATCAAGTGCTGAGTATATATATATATATATATATATCTGTCTATGTATGTATATGTATACCGGGGCACCAATAATGTATTGAGTGTATACATGTATGTATTCCCTGGCACCAAGGTCAGGGTGTCAAGTATTCAACGGCTATCTATCTATCTATCTATCTATCTATGTATATACACCTCTCCTCACCTCCAGGTCAAGAAGCGGGAGTCCCAGCTGCTGACCCAGACCCTGTCCGAGGCCTGTCAGGCAGCTGCCAGGAGGGGGGAGCTGGTGCCAATCGGACTGGCCCGGTACAGGTATGAAGGGATACATATATATACCATATACACATTGTGATTCTTATCACATTGTTGACATACTGTGCCCCCTCCCCTCACCCCCAGACAGGAGGCCCAGATGCAGCGGTGGCTCAGGTCCTACACCCTCCGGTCCCACCGGACTCAGGAAGAGAGAATGCGGCGGTACAAGTATGCCGGCCCCCCTCCCCCCCCCTGTCCTGTGAGTGAGGGTGCCGCCCCTCCATGTGTGCTTGTGGCCTGTGGGTGCATGACGAGTGAGGGCAGCATCAGCCAGAGTGCGGAGTGGCACAGGGGGAGTGAGATGCACGCACAGAGAAGAGACCACATGCTGCAGGCCCTGAGGGAGAGAGAGAGACTGAGACAGGAGGCCATGGCCAGTCAGGAGGCACAGATGGGGCCACAATCCACACCCGGACATGCCTCTACCCCTGCCTCTACCTCTGCCCCTGCCCCTGCTGCTGAGGACAGGGGTATGTGGGGTCTGGCAGAGGCAGTGTCTGGGTCTAGACAGGGCAGCATCCTGCCCCAGCCACTGCTGGCTGGACCCGATGCAGCTAGGTATGAGGGGGTTCTACAATCAGTTATAGTGTGTATCATTGTGTCACCCCCCCCCCCCCTTTACCCCAGATACACTGCGGGTCTTAGGGCCGTGCAGAGGAGTGACGGGTCAGCGGTGCCTGGGAGGGGCAGGCTCCTCCCCCTCCCCCCCTCCGGCCTAGCCAAGCACCTTGCCTACGGGGGTGTGACCCTCCATGCCAAGGCAGCAGACCACTGCGTCAACAAGCTTGTGCTCAAGGACTGTCTGACCGAGGTGGAGGCAGTGCCTGTGCAGGGGCAGGGCAGTCTGACAGAGATGGGGGCATATGCAGGGCTGCTGAGACACATGGGCAGCACCAGCGGCAGGAAGGATGTCAACCAGAGGATGGAGAGACACCTCACGGCTCGGTTCAAGAAGTGGAGGGGGCGGATAGAGACATAGCATAGGGTGTATAAATACGTGTTAACTCTATGGGGTGGTCATCTATGTCAATGCAAGGACATATCTCTACATTTCATGATCAGACGCCAAAGAAGTCCACGTAAAGGCAGTGAAAGCTCTGGACAATTGAAATCCAGATGGCATCTATTCCCCCTTTGCCAGCCTCTCAACCAGGCCCTCCATCTTGACCCAGAATGCATCATGAGCAGCCACTGGCAGCCCATCCACCCACCCCCCAGTCAGGCCATGCACACCCCCTGCATCTAGGACAGCGTGCTCTGCTGCCCTGGCCCTAGAGGCTAGGCCATCCAGGGGCAGGGGGGTGGGGGACAGGGTGTTGAGAAGAGCGGCCAGTGCATACCCTCCCCAGTTAGACACAGAGGCTAGGATGAGGGCAGAGCAGGGTACCACACAGGCAATGGTGGATCCATTGGTCACACACTCATGCACTGCGGATAGGATGGACCCGCACCCTATCTCATTGCCCCCATCTGCCACCCCTACAGTCCTATCCTTGTCCCACCCCTGCACCAGGGCACTGACCCTCACATCATTATAGGCAGACATGTCCACGGTGCTACAGGACATGGGGGGTGAGAGGGTATAGCATATCATTAGGGAGGGAGAGAGAGATACCTGAATGTGCCGTCAGCTGCCACCCCACACTTCTCGATGGATATCAAGGTGTCATAGTCTGAGGCATAGGGGAGGGGACCCTCTGTGTCAGGCAGGACATGCAGGGTGACCCTGTCTCTGACACCAACCTGGGTGAGAGAAGGTAGGGCTGATGAGTGCATGATGGGGACTGCAAGGAAAGAAATCAAATGAGAGAGAAGAGAAAGAAAGAGAGAGAGAGAGATACACAAGTCTATACCGCGGAGAGGGCTGCCGAGACTACGTCTTCATTGCATCTCTCTGTCACGACCCCCACCCCTGATATGTGGGACAGACCCAGCAGAGAGAGACACAGAAGGGCAGTGCCTGGGGGAAGGACACATGGTAGTGTGTGTGTATGTGTGTGTGTGTGGGGGGGGGGGGTATCAAGATTGTATTTTAGGCGTCAATACTTTCCACGGTAAGGCCCTAGATCTACACAAAGAGATACCACCACCATGTACACACCTGGAGGTCCATCTGACTCACTCCCCCCCATCCCACTCTCTGTCTGTGTCCCTGGGACATAGAACCCAGTGGTCAGCAGCACACGCCGGGCTGTGCCTATAGTTCCCAAGGCCCTGTCCAGCTGCTGAGGGGTATAGAGACCCCCTGTATCAGTGGTCAGTCTGGAGTGCAAGGGCTCGGCTCTGGTTCCCGGTATCACAAGCATCTCGGCCACAGCATCCCAGTGAGACTTAAGACGCACACGAAGTGTGTCACACTGTGTCTTTGGGAATGTCTCCATAGAGTGGTGACACGAGTGCTGGATGGTGTAGAGAATGATGAGGTGGCAGGCTCGTGTTTGTTGCATCAAATCGAGAAAGGGTGCAGAGTAGCAGCCTGTGTCTGGGTGCCCTCTCTTCTGACGACCACTGTACCTCCATTGACTTGTTACCAGTGGGATCCGCTGATTGTATCCGCAGATGAGTGACGCCTCTGATGTTCTGGCCTCTGGGGATGGGACCCTCTCCCATGTGAATGAGTTTGGGTGTGAGCAGGACATGGATGCATTCCTCGACGCCATACTGCCGGGGGAGGACTTCGATGCCAAGGCCGTGCCGCAGCAGGTGTCAAGGTGGGTGGTGGTATGTGTGTGCTATGATAGATTGGGGTATATGTGTGTGGTCCTGCTTGGATTGGGTTTGATATGGTGCCACTGTTGGGACTGGTGACCCTGTTTCCCCCCTTTTCTCTTCTGTATGGCACTTCCAATACCTGTGGCCATTGGGAGGATCTTTCACATTATTATATATATATAGATGCCCCCCCCCCCCCCCCCCCCCCCCCCCCCCCCCCCCCCCCCCCCCCCC
>BDIP01001463.1:0-10261 GCA_003568945.1 Kipferlia bialata
CGCCCCCGGGGCGGGGGGGGGGGGGGGGGGGGGGGGGGGGGGGGGGGGGGGGGGGGCTATACACTGCACAGAAATAATCGTTATACCATCCAAGAATACACACTACATGCAACCGTCCCACCGGTGACTGCTGCATTGAACTTCAACATCACGTCATCTCTATACCTAGAAGATATACACACACACACCATATATGTAATATACTATTGTCATCCTATGGAGCTGCAGTGTATGCATATGCCTCACCTGTGATGGCCGCGTTGAACTTGTACAGCCTGTCCCTCTCGATCCTCCTCTCGGCTGCAATGGCAGGGACCCTGGGGTCAGGAGGGTACAGAGGGAGACACGGCAGAAGGACTATTGGATATGGATATATACAGACTGTTAGCAGGATTGGGAAGAGGTGGGGGGGGGGGAGAAATGGTATTGGTATATGCACCCCAAGTCACCATACCTACAATATGTACAATGTGAATACAATCCAGACACAATGCCTATATATCCACCCGTCTTCCATCCATGTCAAACATACATTATTATGTATACATGCACATACATGCCCCACCTGTCAAACACGTCGTCCAGCACATCACATAGATACTATACATATACTATACATATACATATATCTATACCCACCTGTCAAACACGTCATCTAGCATCTCCCTGGCCACACCAGGGGCCATCTCAAACCTAGGGGTGAGAGGGGTGGAGGTAGTAGGACGACTGCTTATACACACATGTACATCTATACAGACCCATATACGGTGGTATTAATATTTACATATATATGTATAGAGAGAGACAGAGGCACATATATCAGGCATCCCCTCAGACCATATGTGTCCAGAGAGAAACACAGATAGGGTAATGAAGGATCCATCAACATTATAACACATGTAAGTAGTGAATATATGTTATGCATCGGGGCTATGTAGTGGCATAGAGGGTCAGAAGGTAGACACTGTATAACAGGTATCACCATGCATTGTTAGGCTTCTGTCAAACTCATATGGATAAAAGGTGAATAGGCAGAAGGAATAGATCCCGCAGACAGACACTAGAAGGAAAATGCTGGGGGAGGGGGGACAATAACCCTCAATGCAGTACAACACTGAGAGGGACATAACAGTGTATACACAAGTGTTCTCGCTCGGGTACTCCTAACACGAAACCAACAGAGACACACGTACAGACACAATATACAGCAAACATAGAGAGAACCCCACAGGAGACACGATAGTGGACTACCCTTCAACCCTCACCGAATACACAAGGTATAACAAGACACATACAAGTACTTGAAGTGAATAATACACACACAGCTATCCATACCGGCGGTAGAAGTTCTGTCTGGACAGGGCCGGCAACTCCGACTCTGGCACCTCCACAATGTATGAGTTGTCGATGGAGAAGTTGGCCAGGCCTCCATACATGCTCTCCCCCTCGTCCCTCTCTCTCTCTCCCTCTCTCCCCATGTCCATCTCCCTGTGTCTCTCTGTCTGCTCTGTTGGGTATATGCAGGAGGTGCCTGTTCCCATGAAGCGTGTGCTAGGCCTTCACGCTACCTATACTTCGCAATCACTGGAGTGAAGAGGAAAGAGGACTTTGAGACGTTGCAATGAGTGGTTGCAATGTCGTTGCCAACGTTGGAAAACGTTGCTCAACGAGTGTATCAACGGTTCAAACGTCTGGTTTCGACCAGCTTTCCTGTCCTCTTTACAACCTGATACCTATCCTGGTAGTGACTGGACCGGTACACAGGGGCTGTGTGTGTGCTTGAGGGCTGAGTGTGTAGCGTGTGTGTATGTCTGACAACACCCCGTCTGTGTCCTCTCCCTTGGCAGGGCAGGTCCTGTTAGTAGGTATTGCATTACATGATGTAGATACACAAACAATACTTTTGTTTATTGGTATATATGGCGTACTTTATGTGTGGTACTGGTCAGATTACTTGCATGAATAGTTGGCCATCTATGTTGGGGGCTGAATGGTTCACTATACTCTCATCACCTGACATCTTCGACTCTCTCATGTCAGTGTTAATGTCAATGTTTGTATGCAGAGATACCATGTCTTCTACAGTGGATCATATCATTCCAGATAGGGAACTGCTTTGTGGTGTATCTCATATGTACAGCCATGTGAGTGTACCCATACCCATCCTGTCTTGTTATTATTCGACCCTGAGGATCCTGTCTAACTGTCTATATCATATGACATCTTAAGTACCATAGAAGAACGTATTATCTACTATAGGTATACATCACTCTTTGGTCTCAGCCGGCGTGTCCTATTCCTTCCAGTATCTCTCTCTCTATGTCATCACTCATGTGAGTACTATATGTATGGATGAATTATTGTATTTAACCCCCAGACGGTGTCTCCAGCTCCTTCCAGGGCCTAGACCCCGCATCTCTAGATGGACAAGGGGAGGGGGATAGAGAGAGTGGGGGAGAGGGGGAGGGAGAGGGAGAGGGAGAGGGAGAGAGAGGAGTGCCCGGCAGGATATATGACACGCCATACATGACAGGTGTGGACATGTATGTGTGGATCTACATATATATTGTGTGTCAGTGTAACCAGTAAAACTCTTATACCAGGCCTTCTGTTTGACAGGATATCTGGCCAGGGTAGTATGGCCAGACGACGGGGGTTCGACAGGTACAGTGGGATGTATGCTGTGTTATACATGCTAATATACATGGACGCTCAGTGTCTCTGACCCCCCAGGAGTGATGTCAGACGGGCATTCCACAGCATACAACTCAGGCCAAGCCTCAAGGTATATGCAGCATGGTGTAATCTTACCTCTATAGTATATAATTGTGTATACGTATACCACTTACAGGTCCAACGGGAGTACACATTATAGAAGTATATCATTGTGTACTCAGCATATATCTGTCTATCATGTATATAGGTATGTATCTGTCTAATGTGTATATATATCCTTCACCCCCAGGAGCTTGATGACATGTTCAATGAGCTCAGCTCACTGGCCAACCCCAGACGGTGCACATACGCAGAGTTCAAGGTAGGGGGGATGTCTCATAGAAGGATGTAGAGAGTGCCGGATATGAATGATGTATGTATGTCTATATATACAGTACACCCCCATCCCCCCCCCTCACCCTAGGAGATCAGACAGGCGAGGGAGGGCACGCACCTGTTCCGGTGCTCCTTCAACTGTCTGGCTGAGTTCCTCAAGTACAAGACAGACCCCATGCAGCCGGTATGGAGTGGTTTGGTTGTATATATGGTGCTACACTGCTCTATGTACATACTGACAACCAGATGTTCATCACTGCCGATGGTATCAGAAAGACACTGCGACAGGAGAGGAGAAGGGCAATAGGGGAGACTGGAGGGGAGAGGGAGGGAGGGGGATCCCCTAGTGTACAGTCGCCGCCCACCCCCACCCACACCACCCCTCCCTCCACCCCCTCTGCCCACCCCCTGTCCAATGCACAGACACCACCCAGGGAGGGGGAGGGGGAGGGGGAGGGAGAGGGGGAGGATGATGGGTGGGACATAGAGCGAGTGGTGGCCGAGATGATGTCTCTAGACAGTGACTGTGACGGTACGGGATGTGTTGTACGTGTTTGGGTAGATACACTGTATGACCCCTCACCCCAGGCAACGTGTCCTTCCGAGACCTGTACTCGTACATGAGGTAGGGAGATCATATCTCTATGCAGTGTATTCGTATGTGTTTGTATATGAGTATATGTATATACATATTCGTATTCATATATATATACATGAGTGTGTCTCACCCCAGGGGCCGGTGCGACCAATCATGGCTCAACTGGCTGTTTGAGAACATACAGAGGGGGGTGGAGGATGAGAGAATCATAGAGGTAGGGACATACTAAGCCTAGTACTGGTATCATACCAACTACGCACATCTCTCTTGCCCTGTGTGTCTGCCTCCCCCCCAGGTCATGGTGCAGGCATACATATTTGATTAGATTAGATATTATATTTATATATATATATATATACCAATACATCCCGTGTCTCCCCCCCTCATCCTAGGTCATGGTGCAGGCTGGGTATGACGTGGATGTGGCAGTGAGGGCACTCACAGACACAAGGTAGACACATACACACACACACATATATATATATATAATAGTATATATACATGTATAGTATATCCATATCAGTGCACGTCGGATGTGAGGGCACTCACAGACGCAAGGTGGGTGCGATGTTCACATTGTATACAGGGAGTCTATGTGAAGACTCTATATGTTTCGTATACACAACCTTCTCACGCTAGGGAGCACGGCCAGCTGCTGACCGAGTATAACTATGTTGATAGGGCAGGATACTCAGTCACAAGGAGGGCAATGTGACATGCAGTGCCTTACAGACAGTGTAGTGGTCCGATTTGCTTAAGGGGTTCCCTATGTATCACTCCCTTACTTTGTATGTGTGTGTGTATCTACAGATGCACGTGTATGATATGTTTTGTGTTAGAGTCGGCCACCCTTGTGTATTATATGTGGGGTGGTACCGCGGAATCGAGGCGTGTGAGTAGAAAAGTGGAGTGTGTGTGTCATAGATAGCTCTACATTGTTATGACATAGTGTATGATGTGAATGTATATATATATATACAAAGAGTTGCACTTCCTATCAGAGAGACCTCCTACAAAGTCTATCTATTGACAGTGACGTATGTGGCCTGGCATAGTGGCCGTGCTGTCCAACAGACACCTGACCCAAGTAGCATATACACCCCAAGAAGGGTCTACTAGGTGAGCAGGTAGCAAATACCCCACGGTACAAGGGTGGGGACATACTTAACATAACATACACGTGAAATAGGCAATTGGAATACCCTCGCTCTCTCGCTCGCTCTCTCTCTCTCTCTACACCTACTCTACACCCTTTCCTCAGACACCTCTGGCAGACAGTCGGGGGCAGTGTCAACATCGTCACTCTCCCCCTCACTCTCACTCTCCCTCTCACTCTCTGTCTCTCCCTCTGTCTCAGTGTTGGCACAGGGCTCTGAGTCCTGCATCGGCAGTGAGAGGGTGTCAAGTGACTCCACACCCTCAATGTCAAACACCTCCAGCTCAGATGTGGCCTCACTCTCTCTCTCCCTCTCCCTCTCCCCCTTGTGCTCTGGGGTGCATCCACTGTCTACATCATCAGACAGGACAGCACTCACACTCGACAGGGTGGCAGAGACCTGGGGTGAGGATGTACTGATATAGATCTGATATTGTATGTAACTAAAGGACTGATGAACACTCCAAACACTTCATGCACACACACCCCCACCTGAGCTGCGCTGTCCCTGTCCATGACAGGTGTGGCCCTGGGGGGAAGACCCACAGACCCAGGCCCACTGCTGGTGCTGGGTGCACGGGAGTGGGAGACGGAGGACACACCGTAGGAGACCTGGGGTCATGGGAATGTGTATAGGTAAGTGTGTGAATCATGTAGAGATAATGACACCAATTCTCCTATACATAACTACCCACCTCCCTGGACAGGTGCCTGGCCACTGGGGTGGGTGGGGCCGAGGGCACCCTGTGCAGGATGTTCATGACGTTGTTGATGTTGGAGAAGAAGGGGGGGATGCGCTGCCAGGCCTGGGGGTGAGGGGATGTGCATCAAAGAGGAATATGTAAAACAACTATAGTTAGCTTTAGGCATGTATCTCCGTACCCTCCTCATCCTGTGTGCCCTGTCGTTACTCTTCATGGCCGAGGAGTCAGACTGGTTGACCCTAGAGGGTCAGGGGGTATGTGAATGTTGTAGCATCCATTGTGTAGATAGGGGTTATATGATATACATCCACCCACCTGTTCATGACCCTCTCGTCCCCATCCACCCCGTAGTCAGTCACAACACGGCCCCTGGGGTGAGGGTACATAGGGGTGGGGGTCAGGGGGGATGTCAGAATATATAGTATGGATGTACCATCTTACATTATGCAATATATTCCCACCTGAGAGGCTCGTGCACTATGATGCACTTGAGGAACACCTCGCACAGCAAGTATATCTGGCCAGCAATGTCCATGCAGTTGTCGAACCAGGCATTGCCATCGTCAGCGTCCTCACCCTGGGGGTAAGGAGGGGGGGAGATAGTGATATATATATACACACATATATTTCATAATTCTCCCTACAAACCAATTGTGAAGGGAAAGGTTGAGAGTACAGGCTGCAAGTATGGCAGTAGACTCTCACATACATATATAGAGAGCTCACCTCGACTCCGTTGCCCAGTCCCAGGTCGTCGTTGCCCACATTGACTGTGACATAGGGGAGGGCAGAGGCAGAGTCAGAGGCTGGGGGTGAGGGACATACATATTGATTGACAAATCATATCAGTGTATGTATCATATGTCTGTGTATACACACCTGACATCTCCACGTCGAGGTCCTCCAGGGTGACACTGGGGTCATTCAGGCCCCTTCCTCTGCTCCTAAGGCTGCCTCTCTCTCCCTCCCCCTCTCCCTCTCCCTCAGTCTCTGTGTCAGACTCCCTGTCAGGTGGTATCTGGGCCACAGGGTCATCGGGCAGACGCTGCGACTCACGCTTCACCTCATCGAAGGTACTGGGGTCAGGATGGGTATGAGTATTAATTATGATATATATGTATTGACACACACATCCATCCACCCCCACCTTGGGATGCTCCCCCTGTGCCCCTTGGGTGGGGCTGCACTGAGGCCGGCTATGGAGGCACACCTGGTGGTAAGCATGGAGCAAACACATACATATTAAGTATGTGTATGCCACATCCACTCCCCACCTCTTAGCGTGTAACACCAGCCTCCTGCACTCCTCCACATTGGGACAGGCTGTGCCATTCAGCATGGCCCTGGGGGTGAGGGGGGATAGGTGTCTTGTATAGTATACTATAGAGAGGAGAATGAGGTGGTATAAGAAGACGCCTTCCAAGGTTGAGCATAGTCATGGTGAGGATACGTTCACACACCTGAATATGTCAGAATATCAACACATACATATATATCCATCTCCCCCCACCTGAATATGTCACTGAGGAGCCCAGCTATGTGGGATGTCATCCTGACACCGGCATCGTGGTAGGTGCCTGGGTCAGAAGAGAGGGATGTGCGTTTATATATATATATATATTGACATATGCATACACATCCCCCCACCTGTCACAAGCTGCATGGAGTCATGCACTGCGGCACTGTACTCAGAGGCCAGCCAGCGCCAGTACCAGGGGTCAGGAAGGTAGGAAGCATACCTATACACCACACAGATGCATATATATACACCACACCACATCGCATCCCCATACCTGGGCGGTGCCTGTGCCCTGTGTCCAAACAGGGCCAGGGTCACCTCCACCACAGACACATAGGCAAAGCGGCCACATCTGGTGAAGGCCTCGGCAGCCTCCCTAGGGGGTAAGAACATGGAGAGAGATAGACATAGCAGACGTATGAGTAAATATACCATATACACACATATACATGCGTCGCTCTGTACCTTGATATGAACTGGTTGAGTGTCCCAAGGTGGGGTGGCAGACACGACTGGTACTGGGCTAGACACCCGGTGAAGGAGGGCTCTGGGCATCAGTGGCAGTACACAAAGATACATATATACATGTATGCAATAGCGCCCTACCCTGGCTGCACATGCTCATGCCGGCACTGGTCTTTCTGATGGCAAAGGAGCCAATCTTGGGCACGATCCAGAACCAGAAGCGGGGCTTGCCTGGAGGGGCCTGGGGGGAGTGTACACAGATACACTAGCATATATAGAGACACATACACTCACGCATAGACACATCCACCATACCTCTGTTCCAGGCACCATGCCCTCCCAGAATGATGGGTCCTCTGGTGGTCCATCCACCCCAGGGCTGAGGGGCACAGAGTGCTGGGGGAGGGGGGCGGAGTGGGGGGCGCGGGACACCTGAGGTCAGAGGCAATGGATATATGGTCAGTGAGTAGTATAGTAAGACATGCATGTATCCAAACCATTCATACACATCCCCCCACCTTCCTCTGGGGTCTCTTGGGCTGTGCCTTCCTCATCCCCTTCCCCCCCTTCCTGCCCCTGCCCTTGCCCTTGGTGTCTGGGGCGGGGGAGGCATCAACCTCCAGGGCCTGGATCTCAGCAGCCCTGAGGTCAGTTTAGATACAGGCATCAATCTAAAAATTGTACACACACAACAACACTGCCCCCCACCTCAGGTCCTCTCCGTCCAGTGGGTACTCCTGATAGTCCCTCTCGGTCACAATGTCACGGATGTTCTCCTGGGGGTCAGGGTCACGTGGTGGTGCTCACAACTATATTCACATAGCATAGTTACATATGCAACTGTCTGGACAAGTATATAGCATGTATATATATATATACCTGCAGCTGTCTGGAGAGCAGGGCCAGGTCCACCAAAGGGTTGGCCCACCTCACAGGCATGTCGACTCCACGGAACTCAAGCACACGCCTGGGGGGTTGGGAAGGGATGTACACATATACATATACATATATATATATATACATATATACATATATGACACAATGCCCCCACCTGTTCATGTCTGTCTGGCCTGTCCCCACCATGAGGACTAGGCCCCGAGAGGCACGGGTCAGCCTGGGGGTGAGGGATAAATGTAAATGGATATAGACACGCCTCCACCCCATACCTGATCTAGTGGAACCAGGAGACGGAATAATAATACATAAAGGTATACAGGTGTGTCCATGTACCTGATCAAGTGGCACCAGGGGCTGCTGAAGAACACTGGGCTGGCCCTATCTCCAGATGGCAGGGTGATGGAGGGATACACAGCTGGGGTAAGGTGGGTAAGTGTACAGAGTAACGAATTGGAACAGAATAGCACTATACACACGTATTCACATACATCTATACACATGCATACCTGGTGTGGAGTGTGTGGATGCCCCCTCCTTGGCCAGGAACTCGCCTGGGGGGTGAGGGGATAGATAGAGGAGTCTATTTAACACTAACATATATATACATATATATATACATACATATTATTAGATACACACATGCTACCTGCCACCCTGTACGCCTTGTCCCACATTCTGTATGGCAGTATGATGTTGCAGTCATTGGCAATGATCTTGAGCTGGGCCACATACACGTTGTCCTGGGGGGTAAAGGACAGGAGCAATCAACACGGATGACACATGTATGCCATTGAATACTTAGTATGTGCTATGTATATACATGTGTATACTCATACCTCGAAGTCAGGGTCGAGCGCCCTCTGGATGCCCCTGTGTGTGTGGGTGTGGTGTGGGTGGGTGTCGGGGGAGAGTGCACACTCCGTGTCTGCATCCACAGGCAGGGTGTCACAGGTCAGGGACAGGCCAGGGGCATCACGCACCTGGGGGGTGAGGAGGGGGGTAAGGAGATATATACATGTATATATATGTGGACACACTCCCTCACCCTGCTGCTCCTCCCATCGTCCCTAGGTACTAGGGGGGGCACTATCTTGGGGGGAAGGGACTGACCAATCAGCATATCGGAGTCAAGTCTGGGGGTGAGGGGGAGGTATAGGTAGAGTATGTATATACATAGTCCTCAGATACACACTACACCCATACCTCAGGTTTGCTATGTGGCTGGGGTTCATGCATGCCATCTCATAGCCCAGTCTCTCCACGCTCTTGGTGATGCCGTAGCTGGCATTGCACCCCTGCTCGTATCTGGGGGGTCAGTTGGGTGTGAGGGTTAGTGACATGTACATACAGACACAAATATTTCCACCCCCACCTGTTATTGGCGTCTGCCAGTATGAATGGGAACTGCCTCTCCACCAGCATGTTCCACATGGCCACGTTGTCAGAGTGCCCCCCATCCGTCATGAACATGGCGGGCAGGTCGTTGATGAAGCGGGTCACCTTGGACTGGGGGTCAGGGGGGAGGGCAGGGGGCACCTTATCCTATGATGTAACGATAAATATATATATGTATATATATATGAAAACATCCATGCCTGGTACTCCGCAGCATGCTCCCTGGCACTATCTATGTCCGTGGCAAACTCCTCGGCTAGGGCCTGTACATCGATCCTGGGAGGTAAAGATACACATACACACAACTGAATACGCTGATGCTTACACAGTTCCCTGATATTAACCATACCCACCTTGGGAACCCAGGGAGCAGGTTGAGCAGAGAGGTGACATTGCGGCCAAACACACTGTACCACCTGAGTGAGGAAGGGGGGGGGGGAGAAAAGACAATGTAGGAACTATTGGGTAAAACACAT
>BDIP01001467.1:0-10248 GCA_003568945.1 Kipferlia bialata
CTCTCTCTCTCTCTCTCTCTCTCTATATATATATATATATATATATATGTATATACAAATGCACTGTATATACCTCACCTCAGGTACCAGACCATGATGGCCAAGTGGCAGGCAGGCAAGGCCCGGTTCCCCACATTCATGTCATCCAGGCCACCCATAGTGTGTAACTCACTCGCGCCAGAGGTATGGGTGTTAATATATATATGTGTATGTCCATAGTGTGTAACTCACTCGCACCAGAGGTATGCATACTCCCCATACTCTCTCTCTCTCTCTCACTCTCTCTCTCTCTTACCCTCCAGGACGTGGACTCTCTCTTCTGGTTCCTCTACTCCCTCATGAGGGTCATCCAGGGGCCCTACAGAGGTGGGGAATTATATTGAGTGTATATATGTGTCTTCTCTGCGACTGGGAGACTGTTCGTTCATATTTGTACCTGATAGAGATAAATAGTTATATATGTCACATCATGTTCTCACCTTCAGAGCGTGTCCGCAAGGCTGTTCCCGACCACACGCTGTCCTTGGTTGCACAACATAGGGAGACGGCAGCATTCTTATCACACTTGAGTCAGGTACACTTAACTATGTATTTTGTACTCACATAATGCTATCCATTGCACATGCTCTCACCCCCAGGAAGAGATGCTGGGTCTGCTGCCCATAGCCTATAGGAAGAGACCCACCTGTGGCAGTGTGCACAGGAGGGTGACACCCATCACCATTAGGTATAATGATATATATACATGTATGTATAGATGGAGATATGGTATATAATATAGCCTCATATGTATATCCATACCTGTGGCAGTGTGCACAGAAGGGTGACACCTATAACCATCAGGTATTATGATATATATATATATATTCATGAACATACTTGTGTGTGTGTGTATAGTATCTCCCTCTGACCCCCAGTGTCCAGAAGCACCGCAGGTATATATATAGGGTATATGTATATATATGTATGTATGTATTAGGTATCTTTTCGTCTCTCTCTCTCTCTTCTCCTTCTTACCCCAGTGTCCAGAAGCACCGCACCCCCGTCCCATCCCCGTTCTGTCTGGACAGACAGTCAGGTATAGCGTCGAGTCACTTCTACGTATATATACATATGTACATTGCTGCCTGATTATACTATGCCATGTGTGTATACGTCTCTGACCCCTAGGCCACCGCAAGGTTGACAGTCCCTCCACCATGACATGCCCTGACCTGATACTGGTACCCACACTCAAGGAGCACCAGGGTGAGTATAGTTGAATTCTATGCTTAGTATGTATATACCCACTTGTGTAGTACTACATGCTTATATGAGTGTATGTATGTATATACACTCACCCCCCAGTCCGACACTGGCACACAGACAGGGCATCCCGCATATATAGAGTGATAGATATATAAATATATATATATATATATATATATACATTCATACTTTACTCTTATCATCCAGTCCGACACAGACACAGACAGGGCATCCTGCATATATAGATAGATATATATATATTAGATATATATATATACATACTTTACTCTTATCATCCAGTCAGACACAGACACAGACAGGGCATCCTCAAGGCACAGAGGCTCAAGGAGAGACTCAGGTACAGTGATGAATATATGTATACATATATATAGTATATATATATATATATATTTGTATGCATACCTTACCCCCAGGGCCAAGGAGCAGAACAAGAGTATATGTAGTATACAATGTCTATATGTGGTATCTGTATATTTTATATACCTGACCACCAGGGCCAAGGAGCAGAACAAGATTGCCACTAGGCAGAGGGAGAAGGAGAGGGAGCAGAGGCTGAAGAGAGAGAGGGGGAAGGGGGCAGCCAAGGGCAGTGCAGACTCATCACCCGTCAAGGGGTACTCGGCAAGGTACGTGTATGTATATATATATATATATCAATATATATGCTGATAAGAGATACATCCTCACCCCCAGGGCCGAGAGGATGGCCAAGCGTAGCACCCGCAACCTGGCCCTGCCCTGTCACTACCAGCCATACATTGAGACACTCAGGTATGCATTACCATTTGTATATACAACACCTCTGTACATTGACACAGTGATATATGTATACATATGTGTATATACAACTCTCCTATACGTAGAGACACTCAGGTATGCCCCGTATCATCACGTATATGTGTGTATACATTCATGTATGAAAGTGTGTAAATATGTAGTGTGTGTATGTTTTCATGGCCACTCTCACCTTCCAGGGATGACCTCGACGGTGAGACGTACATGATGAGTGTTGCCACCGATATACATATATTTTGTGTAATTGTATATATACATATATATTAACCCCAGGGACGATCTAGACGGTGAGACCTACATGAGGAGTGTCATTGGTGATGCAGAGACCATGTACGGACTCATGGAGGGGGAGAGAGAGGCAGAGGCAGACAGTGGTGCCTCTAGTGCCGCTAGTGCCGCTAGCAGTGCTGCCACCTCTCCCTCTGCCACTGCTGCATCCACTAGTGCCTCTAGACTGCCCAGTCACATGAGGAGGCAGGACATGAGCATGCCAGGTTGGTATATACAGTATATGTTGTATATATAGTATGTATATATTCAGATGTACATATCACATGAGGAGACAGGACATGAGCATGCCAGGTTGGTATAGAGTTATATATATATATATATATGTAGTATATGTAGTACTCTAGTTATTGTTAGTGCAGACAATATGTAGATATCGCATGAGGAGACAGGACATGAGCATGCCAGGTTGGTGATATACTATATATATGTGGTATAAATATGGTGTGTATATATACAGATGTGCGTATCACATGAGCAGGCAGGACATGAGTATGCCAGGTGCAGTGTATTATGTGTAGTGTCTGTAGTGTCTGTAATTGTTATGGCCACTGATGTTGACTTTTGTGTCTCTCCAATCACCCCTCACCCCAGGCGACATCTTTGTGGACCTCCTTCCTGACTCTCTGGCCGATCTAGAGCTGCATGAGCTGACTGTGGCTGAACTGAAGAGACTCAGCCTGGCTCTCAATGCACTGCAGCCAACGTCATTGATTAGGTATATAGATATAGATAGCGTATATATTTATAGAGAGAGAGAGACTCAGCCTGGCTCTCAATGCACTGCAGCCAACGTCATTGATCAGGTATATATATATACATATACATATATATATATATGTGGATACAGATAGACATTGATATATACCCCCTATCATGCTGACCCCCTAGGAAGAAGCACCAGGCCCTGGCCCTGAGGGCAGAGTTCACGGCCCAGGAGACACCCCCTGTGGAACAGAACATGGATCCAACGGGGTGGGTGCATACCTCATCTGTATATATATATATATATATATGCAGATATATTCATGTGAGTGTAAGCATTCTTCTGTATTATATCTACTCAACGCCTGTGGAACAGAACATGGATCCAACGGGGTGTGTAGATTTCAATCAGCCATACATCCCACTCTCTGTATTCATATATATTTTTTGTATAATATACTCTTACCTCTAGTGAGGATGCTCTTCCCAAGGAGGTTGACCTCTGGGCCACCCGTACCCGGTCTCTCTTTGACCCCTACACCCTGGCTGAGGTGGCACAGCTATACGACCCCACACTCACTCTGCCCGATGCCCAGATGCCTAGGTACAGAGTACAGTGGTCGCATCTATAACACAAGGAATTCTCTCTCTCTACCTTCCCTCACCCCAGTGGCTATGTCCCCCCCCTTGGTGTGTGCTCTGATGTATCAGCCATAGCACAGACAGTAATAGGCGGTAGAGCACAGGTATGCAGTGTAATACATACTGTAATCACGATATGTTCGTTCACAATTGTTGTCCTTTACCCCAGGTCCTCCGCACTGCCCTTCGGACTGAGCAGGAGAGGCTGTGCACAGGCACAGACGATGAGTATGACAGAGAGGGTGTACTGGAGAGAGTGAGGGACCTAGAGGCGGCACTCACAAGGGTGTACACACCACTAGGTACGTGTTAATCATGTATATATGTGACAGTGTGAATGTGTATGTGTTCTGTTGATACTCACCCTCCCAGGCACTGCCGCCGAGGAGTCCCTGACTGCATCCCTGGGTATAGCACACTGGAGACCCAACAGCAGGGTGCATCATGCATCTACAGCAGGGGTTGCTGGAGCCACTGACACTGCCACTTATGCTGCCCCCACCTCTAGTGTCCCTAGTGTACCTAGCACCTCTGCCTGCAGTGCTGTAGATATGGGCATCATAGGAAGGGCACTCTCTAGGGGGCCCAGTGCTAAGGTACCCCTCATACATACACTCATACTCTACAGTACTGTCCCCTATATCAGTCATTCTCTCCCTCTCTTACTCTCCTTACATAAGGCTGCCCAGGAGCTAGAGAGGCTGTGCAGGGAGGCCAGTGCCACCCCTGCTGCATCTACAGCACCTACTGTCCCCACCCCCTCCCACCCACTACCGGTGCCCCCTGAGGACTCATCGTACACAGCCATAGTGACACCAGGGGCTGACAGGTATATATAGATATATCTATATATATGCATATACAACTATTATGAATCCACCCCCCTCACCCCCCCCACCCCCCAGGCTCACTGACCGTGCCTGCACCCTCATCTCCCACCCTGGCCCTGGGTGCATGCAGCATGACGTGACAGAGGGACCCCCCACCCTGCACCCCACCCCCCACACACACTACACACCCCATACACCATCTACTACTGCTACCGTAGCTGTGGATACCCCCCCTGTGGATGAGGGGTGTATAGATGAGGACACCCCCCTCAGGTGGGAGTGGCAGGGGGTGGGAGACACTGTGCTGGAGTGTCTGAGGCAGAAGCAGGCCGAGCTGGATAACCTGTCACACCACAACAGACTGGTCACACACCACACGGGTATGTATGTATATAGATATAGACTTATTGCATGCTCTCTCTCTATGTGTACATGTGTATCCCTCTGGATCCACCGCAGAGTGCCACGTCTATATCTCTCTATTTATGTGTATATTCGTATTGCTCCCTCTAACCCCAGTCCAGTCTGCCTCCTCCGTGCATGCCCATGATGCAGATGCAGTGATTAAGATGGACGCAGTGGTGGGGGTGCACAGACAGTGGGGCAAGGTGTGGATATAGTGTGATATGTACATAGATATTTGTATATATGTGGGGAGGGGGAGAGAGAGAGAGTATATTGTGGATGCAGTGGTGAGTGTCATATTCACGCTATGTACTGGTAAAGACTGCCACTGACATCTAGGCTGTCTGTGATGCCACCAGACGCAAGATGGACACGTCCAATGATGTGCTGGTGCTGGGTGCAGTGCACGTGCCACAGGTACAGATACCTCATGTATATATATATATACATAGCAACAAATGCACAATATGATTGGCTAGCTCTATGCACTTGTTTTCTGTATTGTGCTAGTTCCTAACTCCTAGAACAAGTGCAAGCAGCTTCATGGGTCTCTAAGACCATACCTCAAGAGGAGCGAGGAGGGACTGGCGGCAGCGGGGGTGGCAATGCCTCCTAGGTACGCGTATCTATGTATATACATGTATGTATGTGTGTATGTATATATGTATATACTCACCCCCAGGTACACCCCCTCAGCCGACAACCCCCTCAATGTGTATCTGCGTCCAGAGGTCCTAGGGGAGTGGAGGAAGAACCAGTGGAAGGCCCCCAAGAAGGGCGCCGCCTCTGTCGCCCCCACCCCCCTAGCCACCCCCTCCCTCACCCACCGGTACCCTGTCTCCCCCTGCATGCAGGGCTGGAGTGTACGCCAGATGAGGGGGGACGGGAAGAAGGAGACGCAGAGAGTGCCAGACGGGCTGGAGTAGGAGAGAGAGAGATTTGAGAGAAAGTCGTGTCACTGTTTATAGTCACGCATTGTGGATGGATCTATCCACGTTACCCAAATAGATTCGCATATTACTTCTTGACTCCAAGTTGCAGTAGCAGAGAGTAAGAGACTTGGGCATATATCCTCTACTATATGGTCTAATGTATAGACTCTATACTCTTAATGTATACACAAGCTCCCTCCGTGAACAGAGTGTACTACACACTGTGTAGCCTACATTGTAGGCGATATTATTGTTGCCGTGTCAGTAAACTGACTGTGTAACACTTCAACTACGACAAGTGAGTACTTGTCTTGCAGTGGATCAATGAATCATTGGTCAATGGTCAACAACATGATCATCAAGACTTGGTGATCAAGTAGTGATGCTTGACGTGTTGTCACCAATGCTATCGTATTACTGTTGGACCTTGGCAGATAGCCTAGCACTTCACTTGCGACCATCAATTGAGACGGCAGCCTCGTACCTTGATACCCTCAGTATTGTGATATCCTCAGCCACCAACCACAGAGATCAGCCAGGTCTCCTCGCAGGTGACCTACTCTCTCTATAGGCCTTGCAGAGATTGAGAATCACATTAGCAAGACATACATAGTTCACACTATTCAGAGCACCGTATTCCAAGCAGTACAGTGGCGACGCGCCTATTGACCGTCTGGAGATGGTACCGATGCAGCACTGTCAGTTGAGGTGTAAGTGGGTGAAGTATCACTGTGTCACCACATACATAGGACCACTGACTCCCGAGGGTGGTATCCCTGACTTCTACCACCCCTCTGAACCATACTCTGTGCTGGCATTGGCAACGGGTTTCCGTGCCTCTCCAGTTGAGTCTCGAAGAGTGACTGTGGAGCCAGTGTCTAGGACCGTAACTGTAGAGTATGTTGCAACACCCTTGTGTCTCATTGGCATGTCGGCCACAAGGATAGGGGACTCTGTGTATGTGTTCGGAGGGAAGCAGCGGGGGAGTGGCCGTTACGATGAAGTCACAGACGCACTCTATGCATTCCACATACCCACAGAACAGTGGAGACTGATTCCAAAGAGGGGAAGCTGGCCTACTGCTAGATTCAACCACGTCGCATTTACGCTAGAGGGGAGGTTACACATCACCCTTGGGTCTCATGGAGACGATAGACTTCGTGACCACTGGGTGTATATACATATATATACATATATATACACCGGATACAGCGACATGGCACGAAGAGGAGTTGACAGTAAGTCTCCACCGACGACAAGGGGCTGTTCTGGATGGTGTGTACTATGTCGTGGGGTATGACGAACCCTCCAACAGCTCACGACTATGCTCATACACCGTAACTGGCGGGTGGCGGCTGAACCCCGAGCCCCTTGTGTTTCCACCGGGGCAAGGCGTATATGACTATCTACACGTACGGGGTACAGATCTGTGTGTGTTTTGTGGCAGTAGGGTGTATGTGTACAACACCACATCGGGTTCTTGGCGCTGTACAGCTGCGCAGCGCTACTGGAACGACAGAGGCAGATATATTTTCCGTCTTGGTGAGGCAGTTGCTCCGCAGACTACTCTGACTGTGACTGAGGGGAAAGGAGACGCACAGGCCACTTGGACAGAATGGGAATACTAGAGTGACTACTGTCAGTATTTCTGACATGTATGATTGAATCATTGATTCCTGCCAGGAACCTAAAGTGAACGCACTGAACTAGTAACTATATCACTATTACTTGTCGGTGTAGGTTTGGCACATATTCACCAACACTGTGTGAGTGCGCGCACAATTATGATCAAAAGTAGTATTTATACTGACATGCGGGTATACTGCATGCACGAGACCTCCTATTCCCTCTCTCTCTCTCACTCTTTGTCCGTATGAATGGGGGTATCCACCCCATCACTGCATGTACTCCACCCTAGCAAATTTTTTTCTCTCTCTCTATCTCTCCCCCTGTTCATTTCTGTTGTATACCTCACTGCAGGTACTCCACCCCATGTCTCTCTCTCTCTCTCCCTGTATGTCACTGCATGTACTCCACCCTAGGCTCCTCTCTCTCTGTCTCTCTCTCTCTCTCTCTCTCTCTCCCCCTGTGTGTCACTGCATGTACTCCACCCTAGTCTCTCTCTCTCTCTCTCCCTGTATGTCACTGCATGTACTCCACCCTAGGCCCCTCTGCAAACGATGGATATGTGTCGATACAATGCTGCATAGTCTCCAGGGTGAGGTGGGTGCCGTGGTACACACATACAGAGGATGGGGCATCAGGCCTGGAGGGTGAGTGACTAGTACAACTGAGAGCATGGATACCACTAATGTTATCACTAATCATTGAAACAGGCCTTAGGGAGACCACACTACTTATCTATACACTGCCTATATATATACACATACACACACCCACCTGTACACCACATCGACGTGGTCATCGCACTTCCTGTCGTTGTAGCTATTTGTCCCAGGGGTGCCATACACATACACCCCGTATGTGCCTGGGGGTGAGATATATACACATACATATACAGTAACTCCACAAGAGAGAGATAGGAAGACGAGTGTTGATCCAATACTATATCAGCTATCTGAGGGGGAGAGAGAGAGAGAAGAGCACCAATCACATACCTGGTGCGGGGTTGAGGTATGGCGATGCCTGCATGTGGCCTGTACATACCCCACTGCCCTGCCTGACCCCGTCCCAGCACCTCTGCATGTTGAACATGCCCGTGTAGACCCAGAAGGCAACGGTCTCGGAGGTGTTGTTGTAGAAGAAGATGCCGGACTGGGCATTAGCGTCAGATTAGTGTCAAATACTAAATTCACATACTACTCTGTGGATAACTATATCCAGAACAGTAGTTTGTATATAGAGAAGTGCATGCATATTCAGAAGTGTGCCACACCATGTTCTTAGGCTATATATATAGTAGTATTTCCATATATATATAGTACATATACCGCGGCACCTTGTTGTTCCCAGGGGCTGTCTCTGTAGGAGTGGGGTTGGCGGGTGGGTTTATGTACGCCATGCCTGTGTTAACATAGTGTGATACGGTTCTAAAATGGATACACTGTATGACACAGGCATAGAGCTGTTACAAACAATTACACAGGGGTATGTATTTCACCTTCTACCAACATACATCAATCAGCATCATTATTGGCCTCACCTAAGTCGAAGAGCCTACTGGCGGCCTGACCGATCAACTCAGCGTCACTTGGGGGCTGGGGGTAAGAAAAGGTATGTACACATGACAGATAACTATTATCGTAATGAGTGTGAAAAGTGTGATGTGGAGTGACGTACATGCATCAATGATGATAGTATATATATGTATATAGAGGTATGCACACGTACTGTGGGTGCCGCTGCAGGTGCCTTCTGTGCCTGGACAAGAGCCTTGAGCTGGTGTAAGGTAGTATACAGTACAGTGGTTCAATTCTTCAATAACTGTATTGCGAACGATATCAGTGTTCTGTAGATAGTACATTGTGAGACATGTATACAATATGATATACATATATATATCATTATCCACCTCCTTGATGAGCTCGTTGTTCTCCTCCATAGCGTCATGGTTGGCCTGGCCCTAAGGTGAGGCACGTACATATATATACATACACACACATATATATACATACATATGTAAACACAATACACATATATACTCCATGGCGTCCTGGCTGGCCTGGCCCTAAGGTGAGGCATACATATTGAATAGTATATTGACACCCAACTCCAGTCTCGGCCTATGTGCACTGAATTCATATAATCTTCACCACTTTCTCCTATATACATATACACTGTATGTACACCACCTGTCCAAATAGAAGTGGTCGGCAGGGCAGCAGTACACTAATGCCTTAATCTCTCTCTCGCTAAATATTTACACCATAGTCATTATACTTAAATACCATTCACCCACTACCAGTCTCATACCCATATTTGTATTGCATACGTGTATACGTGTACATGTGTATACCTGTCTCATGATATGGGCCAGCAGTGCAGTGTTGAGAGCTGCCAGGTGGGCCTGTAGAGCATGCTGGTGCTCACTCAGCTGGGTCTGGGGTTAGTGGGTATACATATACACATATACAATACATACACATACATGTTTACATAGCTGAAGTGCCTGGGGTGAGGGGGAGGAAGTTGGTATATTGACTATATACAAGTATATATGTACACATCCTCATCCTGATATTAATTCACCCACCCACCTCGTACAATGCCCTCTCCATCCCCCCTTCTCTCTCTTCCCATTCGGGCTGAGAATATATATGAGTATATTGTATGTAGAGTATATATACCACACATATACCTCGTACAGTGCCCTCTCCATCCCCCTCTTCCCATCCAGGCTGAGTATATATATGTATATATTA
>BDIP01001468.1:0-10244 GCA_003568945.1 Kipferlia bialata
GAGAGAGAGAGAGAGAGAACAACTGTCTGGGTGTGCAGTGGCACTGGCAGAGGACCTGGTGAGTGTATAGTAACACATATATGTATATATATGTGTATGTGTGTGTGTTTATAGGGGGAGAGGGGGAGAGAGTGAGAGTCCCTGTCTGGGTGTGCAGTGGCAGAGGACTTGGTGAGTATATTTATGAATATACATATGTATACTATGCATCTAATCCCAGATCTTTGACCTCCTTGTCCATCCAACCTCTGTCCATCCAACCTATATCCACATATACAGTATATATATACATGCATACTATTCTAGACTATACACCAAGTGTATGTATATCCCTCACCCCCAGGTCTTTGACCTCCTTGTCCCCTCTGTCCATCCCGCCCCTATGTATATATATCTCAGTCTTGTACTAGAGTATATAGAACTACTAGAGTATATATATATATATATATTCTACTGACACTTACCCCCAGGTCTTTGACCTCCTTGTCCCCTCTGTCCATCCCACTGGACTCGGAAGGGTGCCAGGTGTGTGCTTGTGTGTGTTTGGAACATGCTATACCCTGTACCCTATACCCTATACCTTATACTCCCCCGAGGCTTTGGTCTGCCGATACTGTTGCTATATAGTATTTGTATTAGTATACATATTAGTATCTGTATATTACCCCATGGTCTGTCTGCACATCCCTACAATCCATATAATACACTTGCATGTACATATATACATTTCATTCTTTTCTCACGTCAGGCTCTGGTCTCAGGAGTGTCGCAGTCACAGTGCCATCTGTCGAAGGCATCATCAGAAGAACTAGGCAGACTCAGGTACATATGTATAAGTATATATGTATACATTTTATATTACTGATATACCCTTCAGAGAAGCATTGAGGCCACCTTGCCTCGTCTGACTGGCAGCATCATTGACTGTGTACAGAATATATATATATTGTACATATATATAGTATTGTACAATATATATAGTACACACTCTCACCCCCGCGTAGCATTGAGGCCACGCTGCCCAGACTGACTGGCAGCATCATTGACTGTGTACAATATATAAAACTATATGTATATATAGTATGTATATATACAATGACTTACCCTCAGAGGAGTATCGAGGCCACGCTGCCCAGACTGACTGGCAGCATCATGAGGGTGTGGATAGTGGCACTAACAAGGGGGACAGAGAAGATAGGGCAGGTATATGTATATATATATATAGGTAGATGTATATTGGTACACTGTGTAGAGTATGTATGTGCCGTATCATGAAGGTGTGGATTCCACATATTGGTTTTAGTCATATATATATATGAATATGTGTGTCTCTTTTGATATATACCTCTAATATCAGGTCTTTGTCATTGACACTCCCCCTATCGGTAGGGGTGGGGCAGTTGGACTGTCAGCAGTCACAAGGGCACTGAGGTAATGATTGATGATAGGAGTATATATATACAATGAGAGTGTATGTATATGGGGATGCACGAGTAGCTATATCTATCTTACTACTATCAGGATGGGGAGTCTCCCTGCAGTGGAGCAGCTCATGTATGTACATTCTCTATATAGTATAGTATACTTTTTAGTATAATTGGTATATATGTATATAACATCCAGGATGGGCACTATATCTGGCCCCAATATTATGTATATTTAGAGTCTCTCTATACCTTACTGTTAGGATGGGAACTCTCCCTGGCACAGCAGTGCAGCAGATCAGTGGATGCATATCCACATATATACATGTATAGTATATGTATATTAATAGTATATATATGTCTTACCCATAGGATGGGTACCATATCCACCACTGCAGTGGAGCAGATCAGTGGATATACATATATATATGTAAATAGAATATAATAGTTAGTATACCTTACTGTTAGGATGGGCACCATCTCTGGCACAGCAGTGGAGCAGATCAGTGGATACCCAGCATCACCAGCTATGAGCACAAGGTGGGGGTATTAGTGTATATATATATATATATATATATATATATGCACAAGGTATATGAATGTGAATATACCTATGCATATCTTATATTTATATATATATATGGAGAGAGAGATAGAAGTAGATCAGTGGATCATTATCAGCGTCACCAGCTATGAGCACAAGGTGAGGGTATTAGTGTATATATGTATATATATATATATATATATATGAGAGAGACAGTGTGATAGTGGATATCCAGCATTACCAGCAAAGAGAGCACAATTTGTAGTCAATTTCGTATATATGTATAGAGAGAGAGTGGTGAATGCGGATCAATTGAATCTCACATCAGATCCGTTCTCTCTGCTTCGAGTGCTGGTTCCTCCTCGTCCCGTTCGGCGTACGGTGGATCTCTATGCCGCATTCTCTCTCTCTGTGCACCTGAGAATGTGTCTGTGGTGCTATGTCTATCGGCGTCAAGGTATACACGAATGTACTATACATACAAATTCTATATTTATATATACACAGAGAACAAGGGATGTGGTTGATATTTACATGGTACATGATACATGATACATCTTTACAGTTTCCTATCTTTTGTCTCTAAACGTAGTATTATGTTTCTGACACCTACTACTGCCCCATCTCTCTCGCTTTCTCTCTCTCGCTTTCTCTCTCTCTCATTCAGACTGTCGGTCTCTGAGACCACTGCTGCCCTTCGGTATCTATAGTGTATATACCTATATTTACATGTATACAAAACATACAGTATACTGAATCACCATGTGTTTATCTCAGACTGTCTGTCTCTGAGACCACTGCTGCCCTTCGGTATCTGGAGGGTGTGACAGGCAGTGACACATACCTAGCCAGAGGGGAGAGACAGAGGGAGAGTACAATGGGGGAGAGAGAGAGAGAGAGAGTCACAGGGAGTGACACGTACCTAGCCAGAGGAGGGGGTGGAGAGAGGCAGAGAGAGAGCGCCATGGGGGAGAGAGAGGGAAACACATACCAGGCTGGGCTAGACAGGGAGAGAGAAGGGGGAGTGTCCTACACCCCTAAGCTGCAGCCGACCACCTCCATGCCTAGTGTGAGTGTTGTGTATATGTACACAACATACTGAACACAAATATACTCTGCACTTCAATATCAAATTTTCTTTGTTTTGTTCGTATATACTCACCCTCAGAGCACGTACACCTCCCCCTACCCCTCTTCCAAGGAGAGAACCACCGGTGTAGAGAGAGAGGGAGAGAGGGCGAGAGATAGCGAGAGAATTCCAGTGGGAACCCCTCTATCCCAGTCTTCAGCAGGTACATACAATACACACAATTCAGACTATCTAGGTCACAGTATGTCACCTCCTGTCTCTTCATGTCACATACTAACTCGTTAGGAACTGTGGGAACTGTGGGGACAATGCGTACTCCCAGTTCGCACTACACGTCTACTTCTATGCCACACAACATGTCACACAACATGTCACATGTGGCCTCCAATGTAGGGCACCACGTTGCCAATGTGGCATCATCCGTACAGGCCAGGTACATCTCTCTCTCCCTCAACTTGTCTCTATATTCATCTATCTCCTTCTGTAACATTATCCACAGCTTCTCATCAAGTACGATGTTATCACTATAGAGTCAGTATTGGGTACTCACTTGATTTCTCTCACACCATATACTTCACTCACTCCAGGGAGAGTGCCCTGCTGGACAGACTCACAGAGGCAGAGGAAGGTACCATAGAGATTAGAGTGTAACCCACAGTGATTCATATATATACTTTGTAGTGTTTACATGATTCGGAGTTTACCCTTCTGGACAGATTAACTCAAGTTTTATTGTATACCAATAACAATGGGTGTATACGCCATCCACAAACATCTCTCTGAGAGAGAGATATTCTTATACTCTTGTGTAGTGTGCCTATTATATTACAATGGTTTATCTATATGTGTATGTATATATATTAGTGTATGACCTCCTCATTCCCAGGCATCTCCCTGCAGCGGATCTCTGAGATAGAAATACTATTGGATAGGGTGTCTAATTCATATTAATAGCGTGTGTGTATATGAGCTCCTCACCCCCAGGCATATCCCTGCAGCGGAGACAGGGCGAGGAGACAGTGGAGAGAGAGAAGGCTAGGCTGCTGGAGGTATTGTCACTATGTCAGTGTATAAGTAAAACTGATTTGAATATACATATATATATATTATGATTATGCGTATAAATATGTATAATTTATATACATTATTGAATAGGAGAGGAGGCGGTAGAGAGATAGAAGGCTAGGCTGCTGGAGGTACTACAAGAGAATGAATATGTATAACTGTAAGTGTATTAGTATCCTCATAATGCATACCCTTACTAGGCCTAATACTCATGTCGAGGAGGCACTTGGCAGGCAAATTTGTCATATATATATATATATATACATTTATATATACAGACAGATGTGTGAATATGCAGGCAGATATGTGTATATATATGACACTGGTACTGATTAATACATCCTGCACTGACTCTAGGTCGAGGAGGCCCTTGGCATATTCGTCATGTATATGCATATATATATATAAATGAAAATTTCTTTCCTCCCTCCAGCTCGAGGTGTATATATTACTGTATCTTGCACTGACTCTAGGTCGAGGAGGCCCTTGGCAGGGCATTCGTCACGTTTATGCATAGATATAGATGTATATATATATATATATATATATATATATATGAATGTATCCTCACTCTAGGTCGAGGAGGCCCTTGGCAGGGCAGGTCTGGAGAGGAGAGAGGGATACGCAGAGATGGCGTCTCTACAGCAGGTATAGTATTGTTAGTACTATTAGTATATATACGATGTACATAGAGAGTGGGAGAGAGCGAGAAAGGGAGAGGAAGGGAGAGGGATACGCAGAGATGGCATCTCTACAACAGGTAATACATAATACTGTGAGTTCTCACATGCGGATATACATAGAGAGTGGAGAGAGAGAGAGAGTGACAGAGAGAGGAAGGGAGAGGGATACGCAGAGATGGCATCNNNAGAGAGAGAGTGACAGAGAGAGGAAGGGAGAGGGATACGCAGAGATGGCATCTCTACAGCAGGTAATACATAATACTGTGAGTTCTCACATGCGGATATACATAGAGATTGGAGAGAGAGAGAGTGACAGAGAGAGGGAGGGAGAAGGATACGCAGAGATGGCATCTCTACAGCAGGTAAGAAGTAGTGTAAGAAGACGTATGTGCAAGCCGAAGTGTTTGGTTACTTTTATAAGACAGTGTTCTACGTTACATGAATAACTATCTGACTCCCTAGGCTCTCAACGACGCCGAGAGGGAGAGAGAGGAAGCCATTGCTAGGTACATACTACTACTATACATCACTCAGACTATTATTGGTCACAGGATAGATACACAAGGCCTATCACTAGATATATACCTTGTCTGATTTGTAAACAATCTTTGGATTAGTAGACACTCATTAGATTAGTGCACCATCATTGGATTAGTACCTCATTATATATTAGTGCACATTCATTGGATTAGTACATAATCATTAGGTTAGTACACATTCATTAGATTAACACCCCAGGGTGACAGAGGCCAGGGCAGCTGCCATGCGACTAGAGGGGACATCAATAAGGCTAAGAAGGTAATACATATAGTAGCTATTTTATACACACCTTCGTAGTAAGTATAGAAAGTATGTACAGATAGATATGGTGGATAGCCGTATGGCGACTAGAGGGGACATCAATAAGGCTCAGAAGGTATTGGAGAAGTGTATTTGACTAGCCTCTATCCAATGGAAGTACCAGATGTCTTCCTCTCTTACCCTTATTCACTTCCCCCTCATTCCAGGGCCAGGGATGACTATGCAGCGGTGTCGGTGGAGCTCAAGGAGGTGCGGAAATGATTCTTATACATAAATTCATTAATATATATATATATATATATTTATATACTATTAAGGCCTATCTGTGATAGACATGTCGGTGGAGCTCAAGGAGGTATGGTAGTATATATATACATATACATTCATTTATACATATGTGTGTGTATATATATATATATACTATTAATGATGTGGCATTAGGACATGTCTGTGGAGCTCAAGGAGGAGCAGAATAGTGGGTATAAGTATCACATTCTATCACTTACGATATATAGGTGTATAGGTATATAGGAGGTAGGGAATTACGTATTCTCTCTAAAGGGATATATGTTCTTAAGTAGCGATTCCAGTGTATTCCTCCTCTACTATCTATTTCTCTCTCTCCTTCCCTCTATTACCCCCTCTCTCTGCTGGCTCACGACCAGGTCCGCGACGTCCTGGAGCCACTGGTCAAGGTATGCAAAGAGTGTTTTGTCTATCTTGTATTATGGTTCAATAACAAGAAAGAGCTCTTTTGATCACTTCCCTTTTGTAGTATTCAAGTATATATACTCCGAGCTTAACCCCCAGGAGGAGGAAAGAGAGAGAGAGAAGCAGTCCCAGCTGAGGGCTGCTGTCACAATGTTAGAAGGGGCAGATGGAACAGCTAGGTACAACGAGTACTGTTCTACTCTATTGACTGTGTGGCTTGTCACGTATATAGTGTTAATTGTACTATTGCTGTCACCATGCTAGCGGGGTGATGTGGAAGCTATATAGCCAATACTTAAGGGATTGCCTGACTTTCTGTGTCTTGTGACAGTGATTTTCTATGATTTTCTGCGTCTTTCTACGCATAGAGGGACTCTCTTTTTACCCCTAGGCATGAACGGTCTCTGTTGGCCGAGGTCACAGCTGAGGTGGAGTCTCTGCAGGTGTGTGTACTCATTTAGTACATGTATATTTGTCATGTATCTGTATTTATTTGGCGTTCATGGTATCTTGTGTCTCTGTTAGCTTAGGTGGAGTCTTTACAGGAATTTATATACCATTGAATGTTTGACGGTGTGTATGGTATAGCTACAACTGAACCTGCAGATTGGTGTCACCTCATAATATATGCCAATCTCCCGTGTCAGACATCGCTTGCACGAAGGATACAGTATAAGAAGTACATATTATGTATACTCCAAAATCTATTATGTCTCTAGATTGTTTGTGTTGTGTTCTATTATTGGTTCCTTACCCTAGAATCACAGACACGACATCGCAGCACACCTCGCCACTCTCAAGACTAAGGTGTGTTTTGAGCTTTATACTATTTCCTACATATATGTATATTTTTACGTCACATTAGTTGACATACATCAAGCTGGGTGCCCACAGAGATACAAATATAAACATGTTCTCACTCCTCTCTCTCTTTCTCTTGTCAAAAATACTTCTTTGTAGATGTGTGAGTCTAACCATTTGCCGTTAGACACCAGGGAGAGTGCGGAATGAGATACATATTGTATATATTTATGTATATAGGAGTGTATTCAATCTAGTATAAATGTCTTTATATATCAGTATCTATCTAGTATATATGCAGCTATATACTGAGACATGTATATCCCTCACACCAGCTAGCCGATACCAAGCAGAGTGCGGACAGAGAGGCAGACAGAGCAGATGGAGAACTAGCCAGAGTGAGAGCGGCAGAGGTGAGTAGATATATACATACAGAGAGAGAGAGAGCGAGAGAGAGAGAGAGAGAGAGAGAGAGAGGCAGACAGGGCAGCTGTAGATTTTGCAAGGGTTAGAGCGGCTGAGGTGTACGGATCAATGTATGCATGAAATAATGCGTAGTACTGCTGAGTTGAATTGAGTATCTCTTACCCCCAGTCCAATGCCCTGTACATTTCTCTCTCTCTCTCTCTATATATATATATATATATATGTGTGTGTGTGTCTATGTATCTGTATATATCTAACCTCAGTCCAATGCCCTGTACACCGATGAACAGGTGGCAGCCAGGCAGAGGGACACAACATACCTCAAGGAAGAGGTATGGTTGGTTACTATAAGTATTCTTGTAGAAGTGTATATTGTATTTATAGGTGTGCACTAATCTCTAGGTCGAGCGTCTAGAGGTCATGAGGGATGCTGCCAGGAACCAGGTCAGAGGGGTGTCAGACGAGCTAGCAAGGTACATTATGTATACACGCACATATATAGCCTCATCTATAGATATTGACATATATACACAAATATATATATATATGTATATATATATATATTGCCAGGAACCAATCAGAGGGCTGTCAGACGAGCTGGCAAGGTATGGCTTCATGTAGAAATACACACAAATTCCACCGTCTTTGTCATTGTAACTTATGCTCTAGGATGCACTCTGCTTCCCAGGCTGCCAGAGAAAGTGATATATATGTTTACTATTATATACACATGTATATAGCAACATGTGTCATTTAACCCAAGGATGCACTCTGCTGCCCAGGCTGCCAGGGACAGACTGGCTATTATATATATTATTATTCATATATATATATATATATATCATACTAATCTTAGGATGCACTCTGCTGCCCAGGCTGCCAGGGACAGACTGGATGACATACAGGGGGAGGAGGCTGCACTGGGGAGGGAGAAGGAGAAGCAGGTATATATGAGTATATATATGTATATAGAGAGAGACATAGTGAGACAGAGAGAGACAGAGGAGGCTGCACTGGGGAGGGAGAAGGAGAAGCAGGTATATATTCAGATAGTATATGAATGTTTATAATTATATGAATGTATATATATATATATATATATATATAGAGAGAGAGAGAGAGAGACAGGGGGAAGAGGCTGCCCTGGGGAGGGAGAAGGAGAAGCAGGTTGGTATATATATATGGACATATATGTATATATATAGATATAGATAGATAGAGAGAGAGAGAGAGATACAGGGGGAGGAGGCTGCCCTGGGGAGGGAGAAGGAGAAGCTGGTTAGTATGTCGATGAGAAGATGGAGTGTATATACATATATATGTGTATATATCCATCTTACAGTCAGGAGTACGGTGAGCGGGATGTCCAGGCCAAGGAGAGAGAGCTGAGGTGGACCTTGCAGCGCATAGCAGCACTGGAGCATGACTCGGACAGGTGTGTTTATGTAATATATTCATATATATGTATGTATACATGTATTATAATATATGTGATATATGTGATATGTGATATACGTATCTATTCATACCGCATTGCAGCCCTGGAGCATGACTCAGACAGGTGGGTGTGTATATATATATAGTAATTATATAGAGGTGGTTATATATATGGAGGTGGGTCCGTTCAGCCCTGTTGTATGACTCAGAGAGTGGTTATATATCTATTGTTTCAATATATAATGTATGTTATGATGTATTGCAGGTATGCAAATATGTATGTATTCAAATATGGTACTTTCGTGTCTCTTACACCCAGGGACCGTCGTGAGAGGGAGAGACTCGAGAGGGAGAGAGACGATGTCGTGCACCAGACTGCCATTCAGTCCAGGGTCTATCAGTCAATAGGACATGGGATGGGGAGAGGGGATCTTTAGGAGATCTTTTTGATATCCGTAGGTGACCTTCAAGGGAGAGAGAGAGATGGAGGGGGGGGGGGTCTGTCAGTCTATGGGGTACGGGATAGGGAGGGGAGACCTCTTGAGGTAGAGAGAGAGAGAGAGAGAGAGAGAGAGAGAAACGGAGAAAGGGATATATATATATATATATATATGTGTGTGTAGAGTTTGTGTACAGTAGTATTGTTGTTAGGGTGTTGGCTAATAGATACAATGATTGACATCAGGTGCGCACTGAAAAGAGAGTTATCTACTAGGCCTAGTATATACTTCAAGACATTTTCCAAAATTGTAAACCTCTGTTCGTCAGAGATACACTGATTACTCGGAGACCATATTTATTAATATAGGGAGATTTCATTAGTAACAGGTGTATGTGGTTCTTCTGATTTCCAGGCATGGCTATACACTTTCCCCTTGAGTCAAGCCATTCTGATGCCCTCTCCATGTATCAGACAATACATACACTATACTCCATGTATTAGAAAATACATACACTATACTTCACACCTATCCAGTCCACGATATATATCTATTGAATGGAGTCCAATGGGTGTGGCATGTAAGAGATATCCAACGCCCAGGCGAGGTGGGACATACCACTCACTTCAGAGCCATCACAACCACCAGGGCGACCAGTCCGATGAGGGCAAGAACCACAACAGTGTTGTTCTGGTTGAGCTGGGCTCCCCTCTGCTCGAGGAGCATGCCCTCAAGCCTCTCGGTGCGGTGGTCCTGAACCCTGGGGTGAGGTCAACAGATATACACATAACACAAAGGGGTCAACAGAGAGAGAGGGGGGGG
>BDIP01001469.1:0-10239 GCA_003568945.1 Kipferlia bialata
CATACTGACATCAAGCCCGCCAGAGAGGGTAGCCTTGCCTGTCACTCCAAGGGTGGAGTTAAGGGTGGTAGGCATACTGACATCAAGCCCGCCAGAGAGGGTAGCCTTGCCTGTCACTCCAAGGGTAGAGGTGAGAGTGGTAGGCATACTGACATCAAGCCCGCCAGAGAGGGTAGCCTTGCCTGTCACGCCAAGGGTGGAGTTAAGGGTGGTAGCCTCGCTGACATCAAGAGTGGAACCGACAGTTGCAGCCCCCGTGACTCCGAGAGAGACAAGGGTAGAGGCCCCCGTGACACCAAGGGTGTTGAGAGAGGAGGCCCCAGAGACAGTGAGGGAACCAGCGACCTCGACATCCTCTGAGAAGTGAACGGTGGGTGCGGTGACGGAGAGGTCGTTGGAGCCGATAGTCTTGATGGTGTCGACTGTGAGGGCGTTGCCGCTGTACATGGTCAGTGTGCTGGTGTACGTGGTGGGTACAGACACAGTCATACCACCACCACGGGCCTTGGGTGCAAAGAGGGTGGATGCAGAGATAACCTCGTCAAACAGAGTGAATACAGACTCTCCCCCAACCCTGGGGTCAGCGGGAGTGAAAAGGGAGAGGGATGGGGTAAATGTGGGGAGAGAGAGAGAGAGAGAGAGACACACACACACACACACATGCATACCTGAAGTCCATGGTCTCGGTGGTCCCTACATTGAACACAGTGCTGATATTAGGGGTGGAGAGAGAGTGAGGGAGAGACCAAACATAGTTCCAACGATGAACACAGTGTGTATGTGAATGTCGAAGGATAGAGCCGGGCGAGAGAGAGAGAGAGAGAGGCAAAGGGTCTGTGTACCTCTGGGCAGAGTCGAGCAGGATATCCTGGGCGCTGGACACCTGGGGTCAGGAGAGAGAGAGAGAGAGAGGGAGTGCAGGGAGAGAGAAAGAGGCGGGGGTGGGCCACAGACATGCATGTCCACCAGATACTAGCTATCATAAGTAGATAGAGAGAGATGAGTATATATATATATATATATATATACTCTCTGTCTATATACACACTATATATATAGAAGCACCTGCAGGTTGTCGGCATCCAATTAACACAATACATCATAAGTAGATAGAGAGAGATCATGTATATATGTATACATATATACGTATATACCTGCAGGTTATCAGCATCGATGGTGAGCACTGTGGTGTCAGAGCCAATGTGCACATCTGGGGATGTCGTGCCGAGTGCCACACCGGCATCTGAGTCTAGTGCAAAGGGGGCACTCTCGGTGTCATCTTGTGCAGTGAGGGACCCCACGCGGAGGGAGGGTATGTACACCTGGGGGTCAGGGGGCATGAGAAAGGACGAGAGAGAGAGAGAGAGAGAGAGAGAGAGAGAGAGACGGGCTCACCTCGGCGTCTGGGTCACTGAACACCACAGCACCATTAAGTGTGGTGGTGGTATCCTCACTGCCGATGGATATGGCTGCTGCGGATGAGGTGCCTATCAGGACGGAACCTGAGTGAGTGAGAGAGAGAGAGAGAGAGAGAGAGTCTGTGCCTATCAGTACGGAGCCTGAGTGAGTGTGTGAGAGTGTCTGTGAGAGAGAGAGAGAGAGAGACACTACCTGAGGCAGAGGAGGGGGTGCCTTGGCCGGCATCGAGGTGGAGGTCACCACCAGATGTGCCTGAGAGTAAGGGGGAGAGAGAGAGAGAGAGAGAGTAAGAGAGAGAGACTAAGGGGAGAGTATGTACCTGACCCAGCCTGCAGAAGCAGTGCACCTCCAGTGTAGTTGGTGTCAGTGCCCAGGATGGATGTGGAGGGGGCCTAGGATTAATGAGAGAGAGAGATAGAGAGAGAGAGAGAGATAGAGAGAGAGAGAGAGAGATAGAGAGAGAGAGAGAGAGAGAGAGAGCCAGAGCCCAGGATGACGTGGACGGGGCATAGGATTAGTGTGTGAGATAGCGAGGGGGAGAGAGGGAGAGAGAGTATGTATGAGTCAGTGTCCATGATGGAGGCTATATATGTATAGAGAAGGGGAGGGGGTTGATGATGCTTGTGGAGGGGGACTAGCGTTAGAGAAACAAGGATATGGAGAGATATTCGGATGTACTGGGGATTAGTGCAGAGGGGCAAACAGGGAGAGGGGACGCTTCCCCATCACGCATATACAGCACTACACACCTCATCCGTGGCCGAGCCCAGTGTCACCTCAGGCCTGGTAGTGAGGGGGGGGGGATTGTAGGCGGGCTCAATGAAAGAGTATTCTCACCTGGACACCGATGTGACGGAGAGAGAGAGACTGAGAGAGAGAGAGAGAGCGAGAGTGGTCTCACCTTGTCAGGGAGAAGTCCTCCTCACTTCCAATGGTGATACTGTCACCTAGGAAGACCCCAAGGAACAGGTAGCATCCGAGGATACCAACTGAGTCAGATCGGGTGGGTATCGGTATCAGAATCAGGGTGGGGTAGTGGAGCTAATGCTGGGTTACCTGCTACACCACACAAGAGGGTAGCGGCCAGAACTGCAATCTGGAAGGTTCTAGAGGCCTAAGGGGTGAGAGTAGGTGGATGGGTGACAACCTCGACCAGTGTCAATGTGTAAATCTGCCATTGATTTGAATCAATTATGCAAGTGTGTCGAATCAGTGCACTTACCCTCGGTGTGGCCTGGCCCTTGGTGGTGTCGGGTGTCACCCCAACCCCCCTGCCGTATGGCATGAACTCTGCAGCCCGGTCCATATTGACCTGGACCTCACTCTCATCAGAGTCACTAGGGGATACGTTGAAGGTGGGGGCACCAGAGCCAACGGCCACAGGGTACACTGACCCAATCACGACGGGCTGGCCACTCTGGTGTTGGTCACAACCAAGAGAGATAGACAGACAGAGAGAGAGATGGTACTTACTGTATACTCACTGTACTTAACGACGTGGGCGTTTCCAAGCAAACGCCCACTTTCAGACGTAAAGAGACATGATGCATCAAAGCATACAACATTGAAGATGGAATGATGACTCACCATGGGGGCGTTGCCAGAGAGCAGAACGGGTGAAAGGACAGGCCTTTCTTCATTTTGAGGCTGGTTATCCCCCATGTCTCGGCAGGTAAAGGGCCTCAGACGCGGAGAATCTTAGGCCGCTGAGTGGGATCAACCCTTTTGGCCACAAACACAAATCTGATATGTAGTTGATTCCCTAGCCTCTGGGACGAGACAGGGTCAATCCTCAGTCGTGGAGCGCCATGGCGCTAACGTTTAGCGTATCCACGTTGCCTGTGGGTGCGTGCATGAGCATGTCTCAAAGCTTGACCCTTTGGCGTTTGTGTTTGTCATGTGTTCAACCCTTTGTTCAGAGTATATGTGTTGTTGCCTGAGTCTTTGGGCCCTCCACACCCGATACCTGTCCATGTCTACCAACAGATCATACATATCACATAAATATATGACAGTAGCATCATTGCTACAGTCTTCAAATATTCTCTTCTCTCTCAGACCAGCTCTTTCCAATTACACATAGTGTATCCTGTTTAGTACTGTGTATCTACATGTCCACGTCTGCCAGAAGGTCGTCGGTATCAATAACTAACATAAACAAAGGCTAAGAATTATCGCTACACTCTTCAAATAATCTATTCTCTCTCAGACCCTCTTTCCCTGTATCTACATGTCCATGTCAGCCAGAAGGTCATACATACACAACGGTATCCTGTAAGTATTGTGGACATGTATATATCTGTCTACATGTCCATGTCTGCCAGAAGGTCATCGACATCGGCCAGAAGGGTGTCTGTCTCATCCTGGGGTGAGGGGCATGTATGCATGAAATACATATACATATGTACATTGATACCACATACACAAGATACAAAGAGATATAAATATGCACTCACATTGGGGGATGCCTCGGCCACTGGCAGTGGAGCAGCAGGCTCAGTGGCCACATCTGCCTCGACGACGTCAAGCTCAACGTCATCAAGGCCGTCGAGGTCCATGCCGTCGAGGTCGATGTCGTCCATGCCCTCCAGGTCACCCTCCAGGTCCATGTCATCTAGGCCCACATCAGCTAGGAGGTCATCCTCAGCTGGGGCCTCTGCCTCTGCCTCTACTTCTGGCTCTGTGGGTGCCTCGGTCTCAGGGACAGCCTCAGGCACAGGGACAGCCTCAGCAGTAGGCTCAGGCTCTGCCTCTACCACCTCCTCTAGTATGGTGGCTGGGGACTTAGTCTCTACCTCAGTCTCTACCTCAGCCTCCTCGACAACCTCTGGTACCTCTGCCTCTGCCTCTGCCTCCACAGGTGTAGCATCGACAGGGGCCTCTATGCTGTCAGAGTCCTCTGAGCCAAAGTCCTCGCTCTCACTCTCCTCCTGGGGTCAGTGACGCTAAGAGGATATAGTAGTGATGTATTCATATACATAATGAAACATACTTATTAGTTACTGTTAGAATTTTCTCTCTCTATCCTCCTGTGCCTGGTGTCAGTGGCATCATAGTGGATACGTCTCACATGGACAATATATATGTATCTAATAGCTATCCATACAGTTATGGTGAAGTATACTGAACACACACCTTCTGTGCCTCTGCAGTTGTGCCACCCATGATGTCTATATGGATATATAGCGGATAGGTATACACCAATCATTACCTTCTCTGCCTGTGCAGGTGTGCCCCCCATGATATCCATGATGAAGTATGAAATATAGTCATGGTATACTATGAATATATACCTTCTGTGGAGGTGTGGCCCCCATAATATCTAGGGGTGAGACCATGTCTGTGTCCAGCACTGAGACAGAGGGTGACTCAGTGTGAAAAGGGTCAGAGACACCCAGACCCAGCTCAGCCAGCACACTCTCCCTGTCTGCATCAAGGGCCTCGGTCCACTCTCCCTCCCCCTCTGTCTCCTTCTCTGTCTCTGGTATGGGTGCCATGGAGGGTACCTCACCCTCATCCACAGAGCTGGGCTCTCTCTCAGTGTCAGCCTCGGTCTCAGCCTCTGCCTCAGCCTCCTCCTCGGCTTCTCTGTCTCTCTGCCTCTCCCGCTCTCTCTCCTCCTCCTCCTCCCACCCACTGAACTCATCGCTGTACTCGTTCAGCCACTCTGTGTCTCCCTCCCCCCCTGCCTCAGTGTCTCTGGTGGTGGCTGTCTCTCCGTCTGACCTCTGTCTCAGCAGCGACTCAACCTGTGCAATGAGCCTGTGGTTAGGGTCAGCAGCAGTATACACATATAGCTGAATATATAACCTGGGGCACGAGATGGGGGTGGGGGTGGGGGGGGGGGGTCGATAAAAGTACACACACATATATAATGATGTATATGCATATCTTGCCTGTGGTATCTCTGCTCCTCCTGTGTCTCCTGGGCCACACTCCTCTATCTCTCTCTCTCTCTCCCTATATATCTATATATATATATACATCATGCCTGTGGTATCTCTGCTCCTCCTGTGTCTCCTGGGCCACACTCCTCTCAAGGGCCTGGGCCTTGGAGGACGACTCACGGATACTAGGGTTAGTATAACACATATATATAATTACTATACTACACATGTACTATAGATACATACGATTGGGACTCGCGAATGCAGGTGAGAGAGGCACGATTATGTATGTACTGTATATGTACAGAACAACCCACCTGTTCTGGCACCTGGCCAGCAGGTATACATGTGCTATACTACATTCAGTATACTAATCCATCAATATATGACTACACATGTACATATGAACAACCCACCTGTTCTGGCACCTGGCCAGCATGTGTACATGTGTATCAACGCACATATATATATATATATATATACATATATATGATGTATATACATAGACCCTACCTGTTCTGGCATCTGGCCAGGTTGATCTCCCCGTGTCTGTGGGCCTCACCGATGGACTTGAGCACCTTCTTGCGGTTGCCTGAGGTAAGTACAACTATATATATATATATACATATATATATACAGAATAACATATGGAAACCCTGAGTACTCTCCCTATTAACCTTCTTGCGGTTGCCTGAGGGTAAGCATAGAGACTACAACTATCATATGTACACATAAAATATCCTTCTTCTTGAGTAAAGAGATGTCTGCCTCTAGCAGAGCACTCCATACAAATATGTATACACACCAACACAAATATACATATATACCATACCCTTCTTCTTCAAGACGGAAATGACTGCCTCTAGTAGGGTACTCCATACATATATGTACATATATATACATACCCACACAGATATATACATATATACCATACCCTTCTTCTTCAATACAGATATCACTGCCTCCAGCAGGGCACTCTCTGTCTCGATGGTCTTGAGACGGTCAATGTCGGCATTGTACCTGAGGTGGGGGAAGGTGTTTGGTATAATATGAACGTATACAGGGAGGTAGAAGTACAAGAGGGGAAGACTACAATGGTTACGACACTGCAATATGTTATCAATAGGGACGGTCAATGTCGGCTTTGTACCTGAGGTGAGGGATAAGTAATGCTGAGTAATATACGATTACAGTTGCAGGGTGAGCAGAATGTATATATTGGCCTATATGAATATTTATACATACGTATATATTCTATAATCTCATACCTCATGTGCACCGTCTGTGCTGCCAGCATCATACTGGCCTGCATGCACGATATCTCGCGGAACTTGGCCTGAGGTGAGGGAATTCTCTTTCTGAATTATTATATATATACACACACCTGTATCTGTCCCAGCTCTGCGGGTGTGCAGAATCCCTCGAGTATATATGATATCAGTATACTATATATATACTATATATTTATAAATATATATCTATATATATACCTGTATCTGACCCAGCTCTGCGGGTGTGCAGAATCCTTCTATCTGTGTCTCGAGGTGTCTGATGCGGTTGACGGCACTGGAGTGAGGATATACACATATATCATGTCCATACATATAGTATATCATATACATATACACACCTCTGTATCTTGGGTGGCAGGGCCGGTGCTGCCTGTGCCTCTATCAGCTGGACCTCCTCAGGCACAGGGGCAGTGGCCAGTGTCACACACCTGGCCTGGGGTTACATATGTAACTACTATACATTGTACTATAATAAACATATATGGACATGGGTAGTTGGCCAGGGTCACACAGCGGGCCTGGGGTTAGATACAAAGAGCGAACAAATATAGGGACTCTCTGCTTCAATTCATGTGTCCATCTATACCTTTAGCTCTGCCACCTTGACCTGTGCGGTCTGGGTCACAGTCACGGCACGCTCAGAGGCCTGCCTGGAGGGTGAGTCACATGCTATGGAGGGTATCTCTATGTATTACATTGTTACACTGTAGTCAATATATATATATATATATATGTATTCCTACCTTGACTTGTGCAGACTGTCCAGCAGGCCACGCAGCATCTGCTGCTCCTGGGGGGTGAGGGGGTATTGGACATATTTACAAATACATGTATTGATGATCTTATCATAAAAGTATGAAACACCGATCCAAATATACCTGAGCTGGTGCTGCCTTGAGGTGCTCTCCAAAGGCAGCAATGTCACGTCTGGAGGGTAAGGATAGTAATACAACTACACATTAATACGGTAGAAATAGTAACCAGAGGAGGATATGGAGAATATGTGGAAGAGACATATGTCGGACATATTATGTCTGCTACATAACTATGTATCTGTACCTCCTGGCGGGTATGCTCTTCTTGTGTGCCTGTGTCTCAGCCTGTGCCTGCTTGACACTGTCCTTGAGGGGCTGCACCATGGCTGATGGTTAGTAAGTGTGTATACAGTATACCAAGTATATATATACATATATACATAGGTATGTGTGACACTGTCCTTGAGGGGTTGGACCATGGCTGATGGTTAGTGGTATAGATACATATGTCTCTATGCAATATACACCTACAGACCCCATATGTACCTGTGAGTCTCTCGACCTCCCCCCTGCACCTGTACAGCTCAGAGGACAGACGCTCACGCCTAGGGTGAGACAGAGAGGGAGACTTGATGTATATGAGAAGTATGCAAGGACTCACACTACATCACATACTCGCAGGACAGGCGCTCAAGCCAAGGGTGAGGACAGAGTGAGACAGGAGACCAACTACCAATATGACGGGAACATATTCACAAGAACAAGGATGTCATGAAGACCACCAGTATATATATATACATATATATATATATATACATCCATACCTCTCTGGGTCGTCTGAGAGTGGCACCACAGCTAAGTGTATGGATATGATCCACACAATACATATATACTCAATTCAGTATATAAATATATGCATATAACCATACCTCTCTGGGTCGTCTGAGAGTGGCACCACAGCTGTGCTGACACCCGAGTAGGACATGGCCTCTGGGGTGGGTATTATACATATATACTATCCACAATACACAATGTATGAAGGTATATATATATATATGTATATATATCACCAGAGTAGGACATGGCATCTGGGGTGGGTATATATACAGCGGAAACATACAGGGTATAATACGCGACTCATACTCTATGTATACATCTATGAATACTGTGCGCCAGAGTAGGACACGGCCTCTTGAGTGGGATACAGAATTAACATATACAAAGACATATACAATATGATATATATATTCAATTATATCTATGTATTATACCCCCTACCCTCGAGTGCTGCATAGTCCTTGTGTGCCCCCTTCCTGGCCATGGACAGGGCAGAGGAGCGGGACACGGTCTGAGGGTTAGACATATATATGGAGAGGGAGAGAGAGAGAGAGAGAGAGAGAGAGATAGAGAGAGCAGAGGAACGGGACACGGTCTGGCCAAACTGTATGAGTTATATACACACCCCTACCTCCCTCTCCCTCTCTGCGTTCTCTAGCACTGCCAGTGCCATCTCCCCAATCACAGACACACATCTCTATACATATACATATATATACACCCCTACCTCCCTCTCTCTCTCTGCGTTCTCTAGCACTGCCAGTGCCATCTCCCCAATCACAGACACCTCCTCCTCGGACTCCTCCTCCTCATCTAGGGTAAGAGAGAGAGAGAGAGAGAGAGAGAGAGACAAATACCCCCTATATACTACGCATACCCTGCTGCTTCATGGCCTTCCTGGCTCTCTTCTTCCTTCTCTTGTGCTCACTCTCCAGGTCAGCAGCGGCCTGTAGCCTGTAGGACTTGGGCAGAATGCCTGGGGGGTGAGACACGGATGTCACATTCAAAGGCAGGTCGGGATCAAAAGAGGAAGTAATGGCACATAATACATGATATCAATTGAATCCCTCACCTCCCTGCACTGCCTTGTCTGGGTCAAAGGAGGACTGGAAGTATTCGTATACATACCGTACACAATCCATGTATATCTATATATATATATATATATATGTGTGTGTGTGTGTGTATCTATCTATATCAATTCTCTCACCTCCCTGCACTGCCTTGTCTGGGTCAAAGGAGGACTGGAAGTAGGCCTCGGTGGTCCTGGGGTGAGGGAGGACAATGCAGAGAGAAGAAACTATATTAATATATATAAATACTTATACATATACATATATAAATATATATATATGTATATACACTGGACTGGAAGTAGGCCTCGGTGATCCTGGGGTGAAGAAGAGTAATAATAACTAATTCTAAATAAATATATACATAGAATGTGAACATGCATATATATATATATGGTCTGGACTGTAAGAAGGCTTCGATGGTCCCAGTGAGAGTACATACTAGTGATAAGATCAAATACGCACAGAGGGGAACTCTCCCATGTAAATGTAGTTTACAACTTGTACACTAGAACCCATACTCATACACCCCACATCTTGTTCATGTCTCCCATCTGCTTTTCCTGACCCTCTTATATAAACATATCTATATCAATACATACACACACATATATATATATATATATATACATGTTTACTATACCTCTTGTTCATGTCTCCCATCTGCTTCCTGACCCTCTTGACTCTGGTGGTGACCCACTCAACAACCTGGGGTGGGGGGTATGTATGAGTATGGAATATATACACTCACTGTATATCAATTGGTTGATATACACACATATATATATATATATATATATATATATTGTCGTCGTATACTGTATGTACAACGTACCGTCACGATCTTCTGGACATCCAGGCCAAAGATCTGATGGGACTGAGGTGAGGGGGAGGGGGACGGGGAGAGGGGGAGAGAGAGGGGGGGGGGGGGGACAGAGAGATAATACACATGTACCTGCAGGGGGGGGGGGCACTT
>BDIP01001470.1:0-10234 GCA_003568945.1 Kipferlia bialata
GGGGGGGGGGGGGGGGGGGGGGGGGGGGGGGGGGGGGGGGGGGGGATATATATATTCACACAGCCCACCTCATCCTCTGACATGTGTGACACGACAGACACCAGAGACCCCTCTCCCTCAGTGCCTCCATTCTCTCTCTCTCTCTCTGCCTCGCCAAACACAAACATCTGACTGGAATCCGAGTTGACTATCCGGTAGTCCCCCCTGCCAGCTGCCCAGGACGGAATACCACTGCTGTCGCTAGACCCAGCAGAAGTGTTAGTGCTAGTGTTAGTGCCAGACATCAGGGCAGACCACTCCGACAGGTCGGCCCTGGACTGGGGTGCCTTGCCCTGCCCATCCATTAGCATAGAGGGGGAGGGGGAGGGGGAGGGGGACTTAGACCCCTGGCCATGCCGATCAGACCCATGGGAAGAGGTGGACTGCTCACCCCCCTGCCCCCTGCTCTGCCTCACTGCAGAGGGGGCTGCGGCATAGTCACTGGAGGAGGATGACTCCTCGTGGCCCATGGCCGACGGTCTGTTGCTGTGGCCCCAGGAGCTCTCCGAGAGGGGTATGGACACAGAGATAGAGGAGGAGCAGAAGGAGGACGACTCAGACGCCTCGGCCTCCTCCACCCCCTGGGTCCTTGTGAAGAGGGGGGCGTCTAGGACACCGGGACCCAGGCTCTCGGAGGGGAGAGGGTTGTGCCGGGTGATTGAGCCCAGGGGCTCTGGGTGGGGGGACTCCGACCTGTCCTCCGTGGCTGTGCAACTGGCACTCACACTCAGCTCCACCTGGCTGCATTCATGGCCTGGGGTTGGGTGCCTTGGGGGGTGGGGTCAGCAGTATGAATACGACAGTTGCTGAGAAGATGTGTATATGGGGGATACATAGTATGTACATAGAACACCCCGCACCTTCTGATCCATTGCACCCATGTGCCGATGCAGTCGAGCGGCCCGGCCTGATGATGCCTATGTGGAAGGGACCCGCATCGTCAGGGGTGGGGGGCGTGACCAGGGGGTCCAGATACAGCTCCCTCTCCTTTGTAGCTGTCTCCCGGCCACTCCCACGCAGATCATCAGCCCAGGCCTGGTTTCTCCTCACATACTCACCCTGCCCCTCCATACCCCGCTCCATCGAGGCAGTACGCCGTACCCTGCGACCGCTATCGGACCTGCCGCTCTGATGGTCCCTACGCACCCCCTCACAACTACTGGTGGGTGGGGGCTCTTGGGGTTCAGCATAGTACTCACTGGAGGAAGACGACATGTGGGGGGGTACGCACACCCCTTGCCGGTGCGTCTATAAGCCGTGTGTGCCTGTGTCCCTGGGACGCACAGTCGCTGTCCGCTGACTGAGACAACGGAAGAAACACTGGGTATCAGTATCAGTGTGTACAACCATCTCACTCCCACACCCCACCACCCATCCCCCATGTACCATATCATGATATGAAACAGTCAGAGTCAGCATCACCAGTGCGGTGTTGGTATTATACATATGGTGTGTAGATGCTAGGCACAAACACGATAGAGGCAATACGGAGTTGACACATACACTCATGTGCGAACTCTATCCCAAGCCAATATCAAGACGGATAGATGGATCCGCACATCATGCATATCATAGGGTACATTAACACAGAAGCACTCACCAGGTTCTATATTTGGTGTCTATAAGAGAGAAGAAGATGGGACGACAGCGATTTCTCAGTGGAGACGTCTTGATTTACGTTTGTCTTCTTTGACAGTCTGCAAATCATGTCACATATTAGCTACTAATTGAATAATACACATGTGCATCACATGCGTCACACTAGATCTAGATCATTTGCGAGTCTTGCAATGCGAGAATTGTCAAACGACCAGAGAGCAGATTGGAATAGCCTGCGACATAGGTCGCAGGAAACACATCTATTCTATACTCACGCCACTATAACTTACATGATGATACACACTCTTACTCTGCCATTGCAGGCCACACAGAAAATACATAAAAATACAATACAAATACACTAATAAGAGATGAGACACACACTCTGCCCTAGAGCATGGCGCCCGCCCTCTGCCGCCGTCTGTTCCTCTGCCTGGTGACAGAGGGGAGCTGGGTGCCTGTGTAGACGTGCCCCCCCATGCTGTCCCTGCTGAGTCTGGCCAGTGCCACGTCTAGGGAGTGGGACGACATGCGCTGGATGGCCGTCTTGGACCCATCTGGCACGCACTCCACCCTGGCGCCCCCCTGGCCACTCTCGTCAGAGGCAGGGAGGGCCCACTTGTCGGGTATGGGGAAGTGGTATGCAGAGCTGAACGTGTCGATGTCCACGCTCTCGAGCTTGGTCTGGGAGGGCGCAGGGTGGGAGAGGGTGGAGGAGGAGGAGCCAGTGGACCTGGCCTTCCTGCCCCTCCTCTTGTGCCTCTGCTTAGACCCAAGGGACATCCTCAGCCTGGGTTCCAGTGCATAGGGGCTGGGCGAGACCCGTGTCTTCTCCCTGACCCTCTGCTTGGCCCTCTCATGATAGTCTCTCTCGTGGTGGGCAGCGGCCCGGGACAGCCTGGGGTCAGGGGAAGGTGGGGAGACCACCCTAGACTACATATATATACATACAAACACACCTCAGCTGCCTGGGCTTGGTTGTGTTGGGAGGCCTGGCAGCAGGGGGATGGGGCAGAGACCGGGTGCTGCCACGCCCCCTCTGTCCCTGGGAGTGGGACTGGGTCAGAGACCGCTCAGCACCCCTCCGCTCACTGGCCCTCCTCTCCCTTCCCCTCTCTCTCTCCCTCACGGAGTGAGAGGCAGACCGGGTCTCGTCACGGGCAGTCACTGGGGGTGGGCAAGGGGAGAGACACAACGGGGACAACATGATGTAACTCTATACGGCTTGCATTCCCCTATAATAACCCACATCTGTCCCGTACCTGCTGGCATCCCTGCCCAGACCCTTCTGAGGTTGAGCACATACAGGGCCTCGTCTGATATGGCGCCACTACGCATGGCCGTCTCAACCGTTCTGTCCCCCAGCACGTGGGAGCAGTGCGTATCTGCCAGGGGGTCGTAGGGTCTCACAGACGACTTGCCTGTGTGGCCGTCCCACTGGGCAGGGGCAGGCCGCGGCACACGCCCCTCCCTCCTGGACCTGTGTCTACTGGATCCTCTCTCTCTCTGCCTGGCAGACCGAGACCCAGCCACAGAGGGTGGCCCCTCTCTCTCCCTCTGGTGCCTGGCGGTGTGGGACACCCTGTCCGTACATGCCCCATACCCCTGACTGCCATCGAGTCTGGCAGACTGGGTGGACGCCGCAAAGATACCCCTGGGGTCAGAGGGGGCAGATATGAGAACATGCTTGTATTCTATGTACGCACCATACATATATGTATATATGCAACAGGTACTAGGCACCTGTTGTGTATCCTCATCTCCCTGGCGCCTATAGACAGAGACAGAGGGGGGACAGGGACCCCACTCCCAGGCTCAGTTGCAGACTGGTCCAGTCTGCGGCGGGGTGTACCCTGGGGGTCAGAAATGGATGACTAGAGTGATAACGGAGAATATAGATAGTAACAGATATGACCTTGGCACTGCTGGGGCTGTGGTACTCTCTAGGGGGTAGCACGGAGGGGGACTCGTAGTAGCCATCCCCCTCACCTACACTCTCCCCCTCCCCCTCCCTCTCCCTCTGTCTGGCCTCCATACGGAGGTCTGCCAGGGGTGAGGAGGGCGGCAGGGCATCCCGGGTCTGTGTCATTGGGATGTTGACGTGCTGGATGCCGCCACTGCTCCTGCTGTGTCTCCTCCTGCCCAGCTGCCCCCTGCTGCCCCCACTGGTGACAGGCCTGGCCTCCACAAGGACAGGGGAGATGGAGTCCTCACCCTCCAGGGGCTCAGGCCCATGGGGGGTAGGGGGGAGGGGGGAGGGGGGAGAGGCAGCAGCAGCCGCCGGTATGTTGACATGCTCTGGCCTGTGGGTGTGTCTGTCTCCCCTGCCGCCCATGCCCTCTGTCCCTGCCCCTGTCCCTGCCTTGTCCCGGGTCAGAGACACAGGCTCTATGGGGGAGAGGGGCTCCCCCAGCCCAGCGGAGGCCGTGTCCTCTGTGTGCACAGAGGTGACTGGGGAGAATGCCACGTGGCTGGGGTGCCTGTGCATTGGTCTGCCCTGGTGTGCCTCACCCATACCCTCAGAGGGGGGGTGGGGCTCATGGGAGGGGGCAGGCTGTCTCGTGGTCTTGGAGGGGGTGGAGGCTACCACCCTGGCAGGGGTGGTGGGGGAGGGGGAGAGGGCGGCGTCGGGGTGGGATGCCTCGGCATCAGAGAGGGTGTCTGGGGATATCCTGCCCCCAATCTCCGTCACCCTCTGACTCTCATGCTCAGGGGATATGCGCCCCCCTATCTCTGTCTGGTTGTGGTATGCATGCACCGGTGACTCTGCATCACTCACCTCCATGGCCTCATCCACCACAGGCCGGGCACGGTCACTCTCAATACCAGAGTCCGACAGCTCCACACTGTCCTCCTCCAGCCCCTCTGAGTCATGCATCTCACCATCATCATCGACGTCCTCTGCCACGCTTGGCCCATCTGCCACGATGGACTCTGCCCCAGGACCCTCCCCCTCTGCATCACTCAGCACCCCTTGGCCACCATCGGACAGGACACTCACCCCCACCGCATCGTACCCCTGGTCACTGTCGTCAGAGAGGTCACTCTCACTGGCCAGATCCTCCACTACCGTATCGTCTACAACCCGTATGGGTACGGCATGGGATTCGGGCACTGAGTCCACAATACTATCCTCAAACTCACTGGCATCCAGACTGCTCACGTCACTGGGATCGTCCATGAGGGTCCCTACCCGCTCCTCCCGCTCCTGCTGCTCCTTGCGCATCCTTCTGGTGCCCCCAGGCATGGTATTGGGTCTGGTACCGTAGCCGGTGCTAGGGCTACTAGAGGACATGCGACGGATGGAGCCTACACTCTCTAAGGACCCCTCAGCGTTGTCCAGAAGAGTAGTGACACGTCCTGAGGCGACATGGGTCCCTGACTGTTCCAAGTGGCCACCGGCCTCATCCAATAAGGACCCAATGCCGCTCTCTCGACCGGTAGTGCTCATGCCTGGCCTAAATGCCACTTGCACGCACACTCAGACTTAGAGGCACCGACTTCCTTGGGTATTCTTGCCTCGAAATCAGAGCAGACTCCTAGCTGCCTGAAAAGCTTACAAGTCCCAGGAATCCTGGCCAATGGTCACCTGCCAACCCTTTTCAATTCACAATACAAAAACACATGACTGCAGTCTGCTGGTACGGGCCTCTTCACTTCCCAGTTGGCTAGATGGGTAGGTACAGATCGGACGACCGGGACGATCGTGACCGTCGGGGGTACCGGCGGGATGGAGACCGGGACAGGGAGAGAGGGCGTGACAGAGACTCGGACAGACGTGGGGATCGCAGCTATGATAGACGTGACGACAGGCGGGGTGATATGAGGGATGATAGGCGCGACGACAGGCGCAGAGATGACAGGAGAGATGACAGGAGGGAGAGAGAGAGGCGGCCGGAGGCACCTGAGAGGAGGAGTAGCAGGAGAGAGGAGCCTGCCCCCCCTGTGAGGCCCCCCCCTAAGGCAGAGAGGCCTGCCCCAGTCCCCCCCACCAAGAGGGACAGCACAGAGCACCTCTCAGAGGAGAAGGCTGCTGCACCTGCCGAGGGCACCGTATCTGACAAGGCCGCCAAGGGAGTCAAGGCGCCACCCAAGCCCCCATCCAAGCGTCCTGCCCCCGCTGCCCCCCCTAGGAAGGCCAGCGCCACAGACGGCGGAGACTGCCAGGTGGGTGGTGCCGTACATCAGGCACATACATGCTATATGAGGGCTGTTGGTTAGGCTACGTCAGATGAGTAGCAAAGTAATGTGACTGTGTCTCTTCTGGATTTATTTCACTCTGCCCAATACTCACCGGCACACTTTTTATCTTGTTGGTCAACACATTCTCTTCCCCTCCTATTGTGATCTCTTTTTTTGTATACATCAATGACTTGAGTTATATGTACACACATATGTGTTTCCGTAACATCAGTATGTTGTATTAGCCGCTGGTGATTGTCATTTACCTATGTCTACCCCCCCTCTTTCTTGTTTCGAACCTCCTCGGATACTTGATATATTTCTCTATTGTGACTCACTTTAGCGTGTCGACTGGCTTCTCTTGGTATCCTTCCTTTGTAACCCCCCCCCCCCCCCCCCCCCTCCTTCCTCACTCCCAGCCTTGAGACCATCGCCCACTTCCCCTGGGACACCCATGCATTCACACTGTCAGGGCCAGTGGCACTGGACCTATCAGATAGGGATATGGAAGGTTAGTGGTCGCTGTACATGTGTGTACATGACATAACATATGTTCATGTGTGCACATGACCTTTCCGTCATATTCTGGTGATTGACATACCATGGTTTCCTTAGTCGCTATGATGTTACTGTCTGACTGTAGCTGCCCTGGAGCGTCCCCCCACTGGCCCCCAGCACTTAGTCCAACTGGTATCTGCCGCATCAGAACAGGCAGGGTCAGAGGTATGCATTGTATGGTATATATCAGAGTGTGTCATTTGATAACAATATATGCTTGAGGTAGCAAAAGATGTCTGGGGCATCAGAGATACTGGAAACAGTGATATGTATGTATCACTATTCTATTTATTCGAACACTACATGCCTCCTAACCCGTAGCGCCGCACCTTCCTCCGGCGGTCGATGCACATCATGGACCCCTTCATACCAGGTGGGTATATACACAGGAGACAGGTTGTGTTTGATGTATATTTATATGTATATATACATCTACATGCATATTGGTGCATGGACCCCTTCATCCCAGGTGGGTGTACTGCAATATAAGTACATGTTCAGAAGATGGTCATTATGAAACACTCCACCTTATAGAATCCACAGTTACCATATCCACTCGTATATGAATGAGTATTACTTACCCCAGGCAACAACCTGGCCAGGAGTGTGTCCCAGGCCACCCTGCACAGGTACCAGGCATAGTCTAGTGCTTTAATCTCTGTAACAACCTAATATATATACATATGATTGTACAGTGTGTCCCAGGCCACACTGTGCGCAGGTAGGACACAGAGAATTGAATTCTAAGGGAAATTCTGAGAATTATTATATGTACCTCTGTCCATCTGTATACATACTTATTTCCCCTCTAGTGTTAAGTAGCGTCCACTCTCTATCTCTCTATCTCTCTCTCTCTCCCCTCCCTTCAATATAGCTCTGCCTCTGTATGGAGTATATATTCTAACAGTAGGCTGAAGCGTGCCTGTCTAGGGGGTGCTGCCACACTGGCTGCTGTGCTAGGGGCGGCACTCGATGGGGACCTGTCGGCCCCAGAGGTATGAGCATGCATGTATATATAGATCGAAACCCAATAATCATTCTGTGTTGTTCTTGACCTCTAACTGATCAACCTCTCCCCCTTATTTCAAGACCCTGGCTGAGCTGAACTCCATGATTCTCTCTCCCTCTATCTCTTTCAGTATCTTCCCCTTATCTCTACCGGTACCTTCCCCTTACCTCTAGGCTCTGGCTGAGCTGGACCTCCTGTTTGTGGGGTGCTGGTCTGAGACCACTAGGCCCAGGCCTGACCTACCTGCATGCCAGGCAGTCAGGGGGCACCCAGGGGCTAGGTATGTAGGATGTACAAATGTATACCTAGTGTATTATGCATATATATACAATAAGTTGGCTTTGTCCCTGACCCCAGGGAGTGTACTCACCAACGTTCGGCGTCCCAGATACACTAAGGCACTCATCTACATGCACATAGATTGCATATATAAGCTATGAGGCCAAGCAAGTAATAACTGCAGTGTCCTCTTTAGTTAGCATCATGTGAGGCATAGGGCTGACCTCTCCTGCATATGAGGCCAGGGTTCCATTCTGGGCCGTTAAATGCCCCCCCCCCCCCCCCCCCCCCCCCGGCGGGGGGGGGGGGGGGGGGGGGGGGGAGGGGGGGGGGGGGGGGGGGGGGGGGGGATATACTCAATGACATACCAAAGTATATATACACCCTACACACCCCTCACCTGCATGAAGAGGTCTGCGATGGTGCTGGCCACGTGGGCAAGCACCACAGGCTTGGTCTTCTTCTCAATGCCGATAGAGTGGGCACACATGTGGGCCTGAGGGGGAGAGAGAGACAAGTGCAGTATATATACAAGGAGAGAGTGTGTGTGCTCCGTACGTGTGCCTGGCAGATGAGGGCGTACATGTCCAGGGCGTTGGTGGACATGTCGAATGTGCAGTGGCCCATCAGAGCAACGTCACGGGCAACGTGCTTGCTGGGGGTAGAGGGGAAAAGAGAGGGGGGGGGGGGGGGATACCACTGAGAGACACACACCTGAGGCTGTGGAACTGCGGTAGGGGGGTGGGGGGATACATATCGGCAGTGGAACTGGTTGTATATATATATATCATTACACACCTGAGGCTGTGGAACTGGTTGGCGGCCTCGCTGAAGGCGGCCCTGGCCTCTCTCTTCTCGGTCTCGGAGTTGGGCTGGGGGTGAGGAACAGAGTTGGGACCATACATATATATTTGCATAGACTGTACACATAGAGAACTATAGAGAAAGTGGGGGGAGGGGGGCAGAGAGACACCGACGCACCACAATGGAGGCGCCCTTGAGGTTGTAGGCTGTGGCCAGGTTGAAGAGGACGGAGTACTTCTCAAGGAGGAGAGAGGGGGTCCTGAGGGTGAGAGAGGTGCATAAACAAGTATATACAATGGGGATGTATGTCTTCTGTTGAGATGCTAGACTATAGCACAATACCACCACCACCCACCTGGACTGCTCTGCCTTGCGGGCAGGGTTGACGTTGTCATACCACACAAACTCGGTCTGGAGGCCGGGCTGGGGTGAGAGGCATCTGGACCACATATATATATATATACATTGCCTGGCAAGGGTACCTGGTTGAATGGGAACCTGCCCTCGAGGTACTGCAGGTTGAGCAGATAGGTCTTGAGGTCAGCGATGACCTGGTCGGGCTTCTTGGACTGGGGGTGAGTGACACGGAAGACAGGATTAAATAGTGGAAGGTTTGGAAGGCAACACAAGAGACAGCGGCGCCAACACCTACGTGAATAGACAAACCAACAACAAAATGACTCCCGGAATGGACACGTAACCACTACACGTAGGTCAGTCTAGAGGTAGACTACAAAAATAGAAGGAAGATCGTGTAGTGCTATATACAAGGGGTATGCGGGAATATCATATCCCAAAGCTCACCAATAAACGGTTGAGTCCCAATATACTAGCGATTTACAAGTAAGGAGTCGTGTATTGGCAGAGTGTATGTCAAACACCGAATTGACTCGGTCTCACACTCCCTACCTCTGTGGGTGCCAGGGCGGTCTCCCTCATCTGCTGCAGGGACTGGAAGAACGGGTTGAACTTGGTGGCCTCCTCGCTCCCCTAGAGTGAGTGCTTCGTTGTTGACAATACTGAAACTAATGTCGGTCAGTTTGACGATTGCCTTCACCCCTCTCACACTGTCTCAGATATATCCCCATACCTTGTAGGTCTTGGCCATGTAGGCTCCCAGGACCTTAGAGAACTGGTATGGGTTGCTGAACTTGGGCGATATCTTGAACATCTTGTGTTGAAGGGTGAAGAGACTACCAGTGGGTATATATGTCCCACACACTATACGGTTTTACCTAGACCCTTCTTCTGTTTTTGTAGGATCAGACTAGCCAAAAATCGTGAATGAAAGGGTCTGGTGTGTTGGTCTCCCTTCTTGCTGACTCTCACTAACAGAGTAGCCTCACGTGTACCAGCCTTCTGACACTGTCTGAGACTACTTCAGAGACCCGGTACTTGGTTCCCTCTTGTTGTGTGTAAGGAGAGCTCTCCAGTGTGTGGAGGGTCTGAGTGAGACGTAGTAGGTCGCTTGTATTTAGTGAGGAATGGTGCTCATCTCACTGCGCCGTTCCCGGCAGGACTGGGTTCGGCTACTAATGCCTGAATTGGTTGACCTAATTGCGGCATACCAGTGTGTGGGTCAGAGGGATGGGTCCATGTCTGTGACCTCTGCTGTGGATGCCGTGCATGGCCTGTACCAGTGGATGTGCACACACCTGGGGCCGGAGGGGAGGACCATAGAGTACCCCAGGTGCCAACGCTACAGCTGATCTCTCTCTCTCTCTCTCTCTCTGCCCCCCCCCCCCCCCCCCCCCCCCCCCCCCC
>BDIP01001471.1:0-10233 GCA_003568945.1 Kipferlia bialata
CCCCCGCCAAAGATTTTTTTTTTTCCTCCCCCCCCCCCCCCCCCCCTCTCTATTCCACTAACCATTAGAGGAAGTGATCTGCAGAGAGATGCCTCAGGCCAAGTCTATTTCTCTTTCTCCCTGTCTCCTTCTGTATTTTCTTTCATTATTTCTTACACTTCAGAAGAGGTCATCTGCCGGGAGATGCCCCAGGCCAAGACTGTTGTCAGTGACCACAATGCAACCACCCTGACACCTAGAGACCCATTCACCATTGCCCTGTTCCCAGCCACATCGGAGTACAGGGAGATAGCTGCACACAGTAGGTAATAGTATAATGTAGAATATCAGATAATACATATACAATGAGTAGTATAGAAAGAATTGTTAAATATGTATGACTATTAACATTCAGGGTGGCTAATCAAGTGGGTGTCAACAGGACCAAGGACTCCCTCTTCATCCACAGCCAGTTCCACCCGAGTCTGCCATCTGCACCTGTGGCACTGGCCAGGAATAGGTGATTAATAGTATTGTATTTGTAGTTATTAGTGTCTAATCTACCTGTGGGATGGAGTGGGAATATATGTTGTATCATACATCGTCTGCCATCTGCATCTGTGGCACTGGCCAGAAATAGGTACTTCATATACACACACACATATATATATGTATAGGACACATATATGGAAGTGTGTCTTATCTGTTGTGTGATGTGTATACATATATTGTCTCTGTACGTGTCTATATACTTACCCTTAGTACTGTCACCATGCTGGACCACCACCTCATGCTGTACAATGCCCCCCACTGCATGCCCCAACTGGCACCATGGCCAGAGGGGCTGTCACACTCAGCTGCAGTGCTGCTATGGAGGTATCGTGTAGAACATTTCAGTACGCGTAATAATATACATGTATTAGTCTCTGGCACCATGGCCAGAGGGACTGTCCCACTCAGCTGCAGTGCTGCTAAGGAGGTAGTATCTATCGTGTAGTGTATGAGCATGGTATTGGAATCTCGGCAGTTCATCAGCATCAGCAGTGCTATCGTGTGTCACTTCTCCTCTTGCATCGCGTTGTAACACCAGGCTCCTTCCTGCCCACATTGCTGCTGTCAAGCCTACTGCCCACCATATATATATGTACTATATATATATATACTGTTCCACCGTATTCCTATATTTACTGCAGACTGCTCCCTGCCCACATTGCCACTGTCAAGCCTGCCCACTATATATGAATTCTCATACATATCGTGGAGTTCTACTAGTACTATCGTGTAGTAACACCAGGCTCCTCCCTGCCCACATAGCTGCTGTGAAGCCTGCCCACTGCATATACGACAGCACAGAGGACGGGACCAGCATAGCCAACATGCTCAGGACAGTGCCTAGGCAGAGGTGTGTATATACTACTATGTATATATACTATATACTATGTACGTGTGTATATATATATATGTATAGCCACCATGCTGAGGAAGGTGCCTAGGCAGAGGTAGCTGCTATTCTCTCTCTCTCTCTCCATTTCTCTAAACCCTTATTCTCAGGGATGGTATGCTTCTCTTCATGGAGACCAACATTCGTATGAAGCACCCCCCTGACAGAGAGACAGACTCCCCAGCCACACTGGCAGAGAGGAAGATGAGGTAACTACACGTTAGTGTCATATTTATACGCGTAATTATGACTATGAACTCCCCAGCCACACTGGCAGAGAGGAAGAGGAGCTAATTTCTACGCGATAGCTTGTATTCCACACGCTATTTCTATATGCTCACCAGCCACACTGGCAGAGAGGAAGATGAGTCAACTACATGATAGCTTGTTTTCTACGCGGTGTTCTTTCTGACCCCAGGGGCATTGGCAAGGGCGTGGGTGAGTACATCACCATCGGGGCATTCCTGTCAGACTCGTTCAAGGTATGAGTGTTCTCTCTCTCTCTGTCTCTCTCTCTTTATCTCTCTCTCTCTCTGTTCTTACTATCAGAACTCTGAGAGGTTCTATGGCAACACCACCTCCTTTGTCTATGAGTATGCCAGTGAATACTCTCTCTCTCTCTCTCTCTCTTACCTTCAGTCCTCTGAGCGCTTCTATGGCAACACCACCTCCTTTGTGTATGAGTATGCCAGGGATGGCAAGATCGACTTCTACCTGGCCAGTGCAAACACATCAAAGGACTATAGGTAGATTGATTTCTGTAATTGATTGATTGATTGATTGAATGTGATTGATCGCTATATACAAGATTGACTTCTACCTGGCCAGTGCAAACACATCAAAGGACTACAGGTAGATTGATTTATGTAATCGATTGATTGATTGATTAAGATTGATTGATTAAGATTGACTTCTACCTGGCCAGTGCAAACACATCAAAGGACTACAGGTACTATCTCTCTCTCTCTCTCTCTGTCTCTCTCTACACCCTTATTCACCCCCAGGATCATACTGCACTCTGGCCATGTGAACCATAACCTCTCTCTCTCTCTCTCTCTACGCCCTTATTAACCCTCCGGATTATGCTGCACTCTGGCGATTCACCCATCTCTCTCTATCTCTCTTTCTATATGTATATGTAGCTTCTCTATATACCTCTTACCCCTCAGGATCATGCTGCACTCTGGCCATGTTGACCATAACCTCTCTCTGTCTATGTCTCTCTCTCTCTCTCTACACCCTCTATTCACCCTCAGGATCATTCTTTTCTCTCTATATGTGTATAGAATATATAGATTCATGTGTCTTACCCTAGAATCATGCTGCACTCTGGCCATGTTGACCAGAGGGAGGGCCCACCCATGGTGCTGTCATCCACAGAGGACTATATTAACATAGGTATATATATATATATATATATCTCACTCATATATATAACGAAGTGAATGCCTCAGTGTGGTTGTACTTATATATGTACATTGAGATGGTGCTGTCATCCACAGAGGACTACATTAACATAGGTACATAGAGTAATATATATATATATTATTCCATGTGTGATAACATGACATGGTGCTATCATCCACAGAGGACTATATTAACATAGGTACATAAGCGTATATTTATCCTATCCACACTCTCTCTAGTATGAGTGTATACCATGTATACCATTATATATTCATACATATGTATATATGTGTTTACACTAACTGACCCTAGGTGGCGGAGGCATTGTGCTCCGAGGCAACCTCCACAACGGGTACTGCGATGACTCTAGCACATTCCACTGCGAGGTAGGATTGATTGATTGATTGATTCATTTCTGAGATAGATAGATTGATTTTCTGAGATAGATAGATTGAATTCTAAGATTGATTCATTGATTGATTATGATTGATTTCTTACAATCAGGGCATGATTGCAGAGGGCAGGGTACCGTTCAAGCTGAGAAAGTTCAGCATCTACTCCTTCAACACATAGAGGGGGATAGAGTTAAGGGTGTAGAGGGGGAGAGAGATGAGAGTGTAGAGAGAGAAAGAGAGAGAGAAAGAGAGAGAGAGAGGGAGGAATAGTGTAGTTGTTCAGTGACGTCGTTTCGGCGTTCTTCTATGTATTTCGTGTGTGGAATAGAGTTGTCTAAAGCTGTATAGTTGAGGCATTGTATTGTTGATGTTCTACCAGGATACTATTGGGATCTGTGTTGGCAGTGGCATGGATATAGATCTATATCTATACTTGAAGGAAGCAACAGCTGGCAACACATTCACTGTTTGTCTCTCTCTGTATCACTGTCCAAACCAGTTCCGCAGCCTTCCCCAGAGTGACACTCTTCCACTCTCTCTCTCCCCCTCTAACACACTAGCTGTCTCAGACTGAGTGTGGGAACGTGTGTTTCCGGCCAAGTTCAGCTGCATGTGAGAGATGACGTGAAGGATAGGTCCAATGGGATCAATGGAAGACTATCAACGTAACCACAACACTATCGGCAGATGAACCATTGTTACTTGAGATATGACACTGACCATCTTCTTTTCAACTGCATCCACCGTATTAGTGTTATATGATACTGGTAGTTGAATTGGAAGGGTCTTAGCTATTACTGATAACAAAGAGAAAGAAACTGACCTCTTTCAACTGCCACTCTGATACCTTGTTACCATAGAGGTCTAGCTGGCATGTGAGTATGTGTAAAGTACATAGCGATAGATATAGGAACTGACCACAGCTATAGAACAAAGCATATATACATGGAAATGTATATATATACTGGTGTAGTACAGTGTACAGTCACTCCGTAGATGTGAGACGTACCACCTCTAGGCAAGGGTGATCGACTATAGCAGATGCAAGGCGTTTGGCCCCGCGGCGACTGATCTGGTTCTGCCGCAGCATCAACTGTAGTGAGGGTATAAGTTATGAATCATATCAATTGGTACATATGCCAGGAGGGGCTGTCTCGCTTGGGTTCTCTCCTCACTTTGTCACTCTACAAGTATTAATATATAGTATCCCATGCCTTTCTGAGCTGTGGGATATCCGAGAGAATAGTTGAGGAAGTATACCAGGAATACTGAGTATACCTTTGTGAGCTGTGGGACATCCTTTAGCGCTATAGCGAGGTGGTTCACCCCCTCATCAGAGATGAATGTCTCACACAGGTCAAGCTGGTGTCAGCACAATAGATTTTCAAAGGTATATATATATATACTAACATATAATGACACAGTACAAATATATATAATCAATATACATAGATGCAAGAATGTCTCACACAGGTCAAGTTAAGTGTCACAAACCCCAGGATACCGAGTACAATGCTCGTACACACATACTTAGAGTACAATAGGTGTGAATCAATGATTCTATCATACCTCTGCGAGTCTAGGTAGATAGTGTAGAGCCTCCGCCACAAGCCTAGCCCCCTCATCACCCAGGTCACTAGCACTCAGGTCAAGCTGAGGGTAAGGATAAGATGCGAGAACATATATGTATGTCCTGCTCATAATATCTATGCGCTACATCACTGTGAGCAAGGTCAGCGCCTGTGCCAAGTATATAGCCAAACAAATACTCCCTGTGTTTGTGATACACCACTATAACTACTATATATACATATATATACATATGTATATATATATACATACCACTGTCAGGTCGGGCAGCAGGGCCAGTGCCTGTGCCAGGTCTGTGATGCACTTGTGGTCAATGATCTCGCCCAGGGTGACCCTCAGCTGAATAGTGAGACCGGACACGAAACACCAATTTGGTGCTATACTGTTACAGTATCTGTGTCCAGTATAATACTGTATCCCACTATAATTTAGCAGGATATATAGTAAGTATGTTGTACAATGCAAGTACCTCCGTAAGGTGTGGGGTGTGTACCAGTCCCCTTGCTATGGCACTTGCCCCATCGTAGACGCCCGCATCATAGGTACTCAAGTCAAGCTAGAGTGAGGGAATAAGATACAGAGATGGAGATGGAGACACACATTCACTGAGATATAGGAGATTACATTATACTATACGGCGAACTACTAATATGTACTGCATCTTGAAACAACACATTGACACCTAACTCTTCATACTACAAATTGATTTATAGCACATATGCTGTTGGATTGTACCTTCTGGAGGTGTGGTATGTTGTGCAGGGCATCTGCTAGAAAGAGTGCTCCATCATAGCCAAGGTCATGCATGCCAAGGTCAAGCTGGGGTGAGTATTCATCTATATGTAGTGAATGGTACATAGAGAGTTTGTATTAAGCTAGTATTTGCACCTCAATATGGATTAGAGGAATTGTGGATTCAGAAGTTCTAAATCAGAACTATAGAGAGTATACCTCCACCAGATATATAATATGGTAGTATATATGGAGTATTTTGTGTATACTAGTATATACTATATACATCACACCTCAATCAGGTTAGGGACGTGACACAGGGCCCTTGAGAGGTGTCTGACCATAGTCTCATCAACGTCAAACCCAGTTACAGCTAACTTAGGTGAGTAGAAGACTTCTACTAGAAGAGATGGAAGCGATAACCAGAAACCATGAATACGAACCCAAGTGGTTTAGAAGGATTTTTCTAGTAATGGCACACACTCATAATTGTCGCGAAGTATGGTGTGTGGTAACGTCTCATAACCATTTACACATATGTATGATAGATAGAAATAGAGCACTGGTACCTGTTGCACCTTTGAATCGCGAATAGTAGTACATGGTAAATAGTGGTACATGGTAAATACTCTTTACTAAATAGGACTGGTACCTGTTGCAGCTGTGGCAAGTGGCGAAGTGACATGGATAGGTACCCCAGGCCCAACTGGCTGCGACAGCCCCAAGACTGCCGTGTAAGGGAAAGCTGAAGTGAGTAAGAGGTGGAGCACAAATGTGTATATAGTTAATATGTAAGTTTGTTATGGTATATGTATAGTTAGTTTGCCAGATTGGAGGTGGACACTGCTGTTATCTGGGATATACATCCAAAAGGTGTATACAATTTGATCAACCATACACTCTAGCACAACGTGTAGAAGCCTTGTCACACCCTCTTGAATTCTAGCTTGTTCTCACAGGGCCTGTGTATCCACTGAGTATATGAATGCTTAGATAACAGGGCATAAATAGGCACTGAATATATATATATATATAGTACTAGATATGTATGAGTACTCTAGCACATCGTGTAGAATTCACCTTTGTGAGCATTGGCATGTTGGACAGAGCATGTGCTAAGGAGAGCTCCCCCTCTGGAGATATGTCATCTGGGTGGGACATGGATATGCACAGCTGGGGGTGAGAGGTGGTCTTTAACACTCCTGAACGACATATGAAGCGACAGTACCTCGTTTGTGTGTCCCTCCAGACATGTGTCTACAGGACCCCACCAGGGGAACTGCCCTCTATACACTGCTAGGGTGTGTGCATCAAGTGGCTGGGGTATGAGACAGAGATACCAATACACACATTCGTCAGAGAAGAATGATGCATGATATATATTGCGTACTATTATATACTATACCCTTACATATTCATTATTGTACATTATGATATAATTTACCCATCCATACCTGTGACACTGTCCTTTCTTTCTGAAGTATATTGTATACTGTAGATATATATATATATATATATATATATATAGTATATCGTATATATATACATATGAAGTATAATACTCCACACCTGTGACAACTATATATGTATTATACAGCTTTACTTCATGATCCTCTCCCTCCAGATATAGGTAGTATACACCTTTAACACTCTTTATCGACATGTGAAGCGACTGTACCTCGTTACTTTGTCCCTCTAGACATGTGTCTACAGGAACAATGTATATTGCATATGAAAGACACATAAATATCCTAAATAATGAATTTAGTTCTACCTCGTTACTCTGTCCCTCTAGGCATGTGTCTACAGGAGCCCACCAGGGGAACTGCTCCCTATACACTGCTAGGGTGTGGGCATCTAGAGGCTGGTGTATTAGAGAAGGTCAGGAGGGGTTGCATCCTATTAGGAGTGTATACGACGTATTCCATACGTCTATATGTATACTAATATCCTCCCATACACAACAAGGGTGTGTGCATCTAGTGGCTGGTGCATATGAGAGAGATACATATACACATTCGTCAGACAGGAATGATGCATGATATATATTGCATGTATGAATTTTTAGTACTATATGTCATACTCATATATACCTGTGAGACCCTGTCCTTTCATTAATATGTATATTGTATATTGTAGATATATAAGTAGAATATATCATATATGTACATACGAAGTAGAGTACTTCCACACCTGTGACACCCTGTCCATCCATGCCTGTTGCAGAGCACTCAACTCTCTCTCCTCCTTCCTCCCTCTAGGACACATCTCAAGGGCACGACACACAACATCATCATCATACTCACTATCGTTCAGGGTCTCAGCTACATGATCGCCAAGAGCAGCTGCAAGAGTATTGTACTCGTTTGCAGAGAGCCAGCCTGAAGTGAGAAGAATGCTGTATAGTCACTATACTATAGTGTGAGATATAGTAAGCAAAGATAGTAAACACCGTATATGAGATAGTGATATATAAGACTGCCTACTAACGTCTTCGATTACAATAATCGCCTCTCTCTCTCGCACATCGAAGCAGAGTTGCCTCAAACAATTCTACTGAGCAGAATCTACTCTATGATGTATACTATATATGAATCATATATGACACATACTATCTAACTTACCTCTAAGCACCGCAGCTATACTGGTGTGCTCGTGGCGCAGAGTGAGCAGAGCCTGAGGGAATGAGAGAGTTGGTGAATATATCTAATCACTACATGTATTGTGTTATACGGTACGTGTTTAGTTAATGTGTATGACAATTAGTCTGCTCATTGTGAGAGTGAACAGAGCTTGAGGGAATGAGAGGGTTGGTGAATACACAATAATTCTACTCGTTGTGTTACACAACTTGTGTACACTGATAGCACATAGGCTTAAGCTCAGCAGAGCCAGAAGGGGCGAGACGGCGTGAGGAAGAGTAATTAGGTTGGGGGGGGGGAGAGACGATCGCGACACTGTTTTTTACTTTGATACGGGTGTGTATATATGTGAATGTGTACACATACTGTATTTAGGTCTGGGTGCATACCTCATAGACTGAGTCCATCTGAGGGGACAGGGCCTTGGTCACGATATACATACATATACTATTATGTACTTAAGAATACTACTGCATATGGGTATAAACACACGATTGTGTACATATATACCTCATAGACTGAGTCCATCTGTGTAGACGTGGCCTTGGTGACCTCCCTCCTAATGTACCTGTCCCTCTCTGCCCCACTTACTGTGCGTACACATGTCACGGTGTCCTCGTCATTTCCATACCTAGGGTGAGGATACGTGATTCCTGTGAGTGTTACTAAACAATGCAATATATAACGAGTAATACATTGAATATTATACAATATGTACATACAAAGATACAAATAGTATCGGTTAGTAATTGTATGTATTGGACAGTAAGCCATACCCCTCTATCATGCCACACACTGCATCCACTGCAGCCTCTTCCTCCCCTCCCTCTAGATGGTGTGTCAGTACGGTGGCAAGGTCATCCAAGTAGAGGGTGAACTGAGGTAAAGGAAGAGTGTCAACTGTACTCTGAATAGGGTACTTCTAGTATATACTTTGTTGCAGAGTACGGTGGCAAGGTCATCCAGGCACACGGTGACCTGGGGTTAAGTAGAAACAAGTAGGCATATGTAGATAAGTAGGCCTAGCACAACAATTTCATGTTTGCTATTCCAAGATTAGGGCGACCTGGGGTAAAAGTAGAATTCAAAAGTTGTATCTACAACTACACTCTGAATAGTATGAAAGAGTGTGTAATCATTAGAATATGAGATTCACCACTCTGTAGTATTAGAATATGTAGTGTATAGTGTATACAGAAGTATTGCCTTTCGTTGACCTGAGGGACCAGAGAGTACACTATGGAGGCAAATATATAGTGTTAGTAATACTAACTTAGTATATAGAGTACAGTAGTATCAAAATATATATTGGTCTTCACTCACCTCAGGGACCAGGGGGACAAGAGAGCACTGCAGTGTGTCGATAATGACACTGGCCATGGGCATACATGCCATATGAAGGGGTATACAACCACCGTCAGCGCCAGGGGTAGCTAGCGAGATAGCTGCAGGTATCCCTCTGCTCTCTGATGCACTGGCCCCGCATCGTTCACTGTGCAGCGTCTGGTAGCGTACCCAGCCTGGGTGGGTGCTTGGGTCTGTTCTAGGTGGCTCCATTTATGGCACCGGTGGGTCTTGTTCTATCACAAGAAGAAGAAGCTACCTATTCACACATACATTTCAAGGTTGTGTGTTGGAAAATTGAGGGTACAGGGATCAAAAAGTTTTATCCTCCATTGAACCCTTATTCACTATCGTTCTGGTGTCGTGTAACCCGTAACCTCTCTAGTGTGTCCCTTGTCATAGCTGTACGGCCATGCCAGACCCGACAGAGGAGGAGGACATGTCCATGTACATCTGCAAGGAACCGCCCGTAGCAAGGAAGGAGACAGAGACAGAGAGGGAGAGAGAGGTAGAGGTGGCGTTGGATGCCGATGTGGACCCTGCCATCAAGGTACCTGTCTATACTCTACCATGCCTATGTATCTAGACAGTATAATACTAAAACGGATACTGTATTTGGTCGATGTGGACCCTGCCATCAAGGTATATCCCCCCCCCCCCCCCCCCCCCCCCCCCCCCCCCCCCCCCCCCCCCTCCCCCTCCC
>BDIP01001472.1:0-10228 GCA_003568945.1 Kipferlia bialata
TCGCTTGCGCGATCTGCTAAGTTATTATGAATCACCTAAACACTCCGAAGAGCGATTGGCTTCAACCTAATAAATGCCCACCGAAGTGGAAGCACGTATTAGCTCTAGATTTACCAGTGTTATCCGACTAGTAAGTTATTGCCGTGTACATTTTAACCGATTTAATGAGCCGTCCGCAGATTAGGTTGTATAAACACCCGATCTTAGACATGCATGGCTTAATCCTTTCAATGAGCACACACTACTGGCAGGATCAACCAGTTTACTCCCTACAAACCATGAGCAGCAACAAGTTACTGACCCATAGTCCCGGTACAATCGACACAAGTGTCTATCATTACCATTTGAGGAAGTTAAGACATCAGGCTTTTACACCCAACATCCGTTAACCAGAAAGATTTCCTGTCCATCTCTTCATGCCACACTTTGTCTCTGCCAGGCGACCGACAATGACTCCGTGCGACGATGTAAGCTTAAGGTAGAGATCAAGTCCCTACCCAGTTCCTACATTTACTGTTACATATATCAAATTACCAGAGGTAACTAATACGATGTTCTATACAGTGCGCCGAAGCGCTTTTGACACCAAGTTACAAGAACCGGTGTTCGCCAACCAATGACGCTACTCAATGGGGCTATAGACATATTTAGCACGCCCAAACTATCCGAAGACAGACTTTGGCCACTAATATTGTTTTCAACAGTCTTTTGCGAGCTCCATACATGTTGTAACCGAAGTTTCAACACTTTTTGTAGGAAAGAGGATGAAGAAAAAATGATCACAAAAATTCATTTTTCAATAGTACATTACTGCACTACTCCTCATATACCAGAGTTTACACTGGTCAATGTACCTCCAAAAATTTCTGGGGGAAATGGAAAACTTTTTATATGTTGAATAGCAGATAGATATAAGCAACTTTCACTATTTAAGTTTTTGTCCTTAGGGGTTTTGAAATTTTTAGCCAAAATCTTTAACTAATTTTGAAATTTATTTCATGCACCAAAAATGACTTTTGTGCCCTCGTGTCCCACGTGTATTTACGCGATACCTATGGGTGTTAGGCATGTTATGAGGCACTATAGGGGCTACTATATGACAAACAAGAGAGAGTCTCGGGCACCTTATGTATGACACTAGAGCCCAAAATTGGACTTCCGGCTATGACTTGGTCAAATGTCTGATTGCCAGGGGTATTCCAATGGCTTTCCCTCCCACTTCCAATGCCGTTAGTGGTGCCATTTGGGTAATGTTACACTTGCAACCGTACTATACTAAGCAACATAGCCTATATAACACTACTACATGGGCAAATACCACTGAAAGTGAACTGTGGGGTAGTGTATGGGGTATACCTACCATAGCAAAAGTCCGGCTATTGCCTACTATGCTGTCCCTCCAGATACATTTTGCTCCCCGTATTCTTCGTCATACATGCTATTTACACCTCTACAACACAATACTATCGACTTGGATCGAACCAAAAGAAACTCAAGAAGTTACCTTTAGACGTCGAGAAAATCATTGAACTTGATACAAAAATCATGGTTCAGATAGGACAAATGTCATTTCAAATCGGGTTTTCGACAAAACCTCAGAATACTCTGAAATCGATGTATATGCATTTACATGTGATCTAACAACGCTACAATGACATATACAGGTGTCTAACACCTCCTACATACATGCTACACCCATCCAAAACCAACCAGAATCCACTTCAAACCCGACCCAAACCAAGTCCATTTCTACCTTTGAAATGTCAAATATGGGCAAGAAATCTTGGTTAGGATCACAAAAATCGACCCAAAATCAGAAAAATGGAAGCTCCGAAAACCATGTCCAAATGGCCTGAAAAGCATTTTCAAGAGTTCAAAAAAATTGTCGGTAAAGTGGCAACTCTTTTCGTTTGGATCACAAAAAATCTTGGACAGAAGTCAAGAAAATGACAAAAGTTTAAAATTGCTTTTCAACATATTGGTCACCAAATATTGTCATCCAATGTATGGAGGGTAACTTTTCCACCAACTATTGTCATCCAATGTATGGAAGGTATGTTAACATTTCCACCATCTATTGGACATTTTCAAGAGATCGAAAAAAATGTCGGTGAAGTGCCAACTCTTTTCGTTTGGATCTCAAAAAATCTTGGACAGAAGTCATGAAAATGACAAAAGTTGAAAAGTGACTTTCGACATGTTGGTCACCAATATTGGTCATCCAATGTTTGGATAGAATGGTAACTTGTCATCCATCTGTTGGACAGAATCCAAGAGAATGTCGAAAGTTGAAAATGTATTTTGGATATGTTGGTCATCATTAGTGAGTGGAAAATATAGTTACTCGGCCAAACTTTCTTGGACAGAAATGACTTTTCGACCTTTCATTTTCGAACAACTTGGCCAAAGTGTGATGTCAAGAAAATGTTCGAACTTGACCAACTTTTCATTGAAGATGACCCATTTTTCCAAGTTCAGATAGGACAAAGTTGGTTTCAAATCGACTTTCCGGAAATGTGTTGGGATGGTCCTAAGCGCTGTTGTTGGGTGTTTGGGAAGTGTACCTCAGGTAGAAGGACATCGTTCTGGGCATACTGAGTTTTGTGAAAGTAGTACCCTGTACTAGAGGTATATGTTTGGGTAGGTGGTGGGAGTGGTGATGGATTGGATGGTGACTATATAGCCGTCTCTTTGGGGGCATTCAGAGTCAGGGTCATTTGGACGGTCATGTGATGACAGTCTATTTGGGTGCTTTTCAGCTGTTTGGGGTGGTGGTATACATGTGTTATACGGATGCTTGGGGTCAGTCGTGTGGGTGTTGGAGGCGGTGGGTGAGATGTAGGTGGGGAGCGAGGGATGGCGAAACACGAGGGGGTGACGGTGCGCAGTGGCCGGGTGGGGCGTGCGGGGAGGCCAAATGTCTGATTGCCAGGGGTATCCTAATATCACCCAATGACCAATATACTTGGTCAGAATACTTTTGGACTTTTGTGATTTTCAACTAAATTTTTTGAATCCTATCCAAGATGAAATCACTTTTGTTAGAGGAGACTTGATGATTTTTCACATTCCTCTCAATCGACCATATTACACCTTTCTACTGTACATATGTCCTCTGGGGCCCACGGCATGGTTAGATTCGACACCCTTTAGGGTGGAGAATGCCCGGAAAACCATGGTAACAGGCTCGGAAATACACCATCTACATAGGTGTATGCTTGAATAATCAGGTGGACTACTCTGGCGATCAGACATTTAGCTGAGACATGCAGTGACGTAAGTCACTGTAAGGCGAGGCTAAATGTCTGATTGCCAGGGTAGTCTACATAAGCAAAATGCGTCATCAACCACCTGAGTGATCAACGACGCAAATTGCATAACTTATGAAAGGAATATAATTCCGATCGAAGTCCGAGCGAGCCTCAATGGATCGTGCCATACAGACACTCTACCAACGTACAGCCGCAGGACGTATCCGGTCGTCTACCGGAGATCTACCCATCGTAGCAAATGTGGGATGATGTTTTGGCGAAGTTCTTATACACTCGGTACAAGATCCTCACTCCAAATGGAAGTTGTGGTTCACGAACAGCTCAAGGCTGCCCTATTTTCACACAGTTATCCACACTACGATGAAAAATTGGTCTGTCTTCGAGGCCTGTTTCAGACTTAGAGGCGTTCAGTCTTAAACAATCAGATTATAGCTTCGCGGCGATGTCCGCTCGGACAACCGCATAAACCATTGATCTGGTGATAGGGTTCCTCTCGTACTGTCTATCACTACTCTCAACACACCACCCTATCAGTAGGGTAAAACTAACCTGTCTCACGACGGTCTAAACCCAGCTCACGATCCCTGTTAGTGGGTGAACAATCCAACGCTTCCAGAATTCTGCTTCTGGACGGTAGGAAGAGCCGACATCGAAGGATCAAAAAGCAACGTCGCTATGAACGCTTGGCTGCCACAAGCCAGTTATCCCTATGGTAACTTTTCTGGCACCTCTAGCTTAAAACTTCTAAAAGATAAAGGATCGATAGGCCACGCTTTCACGGTTTGTATCCATACTGAAGATCAAAATCAAGGGGGCTTTTACCCTTTTGTTCTACACGAGACTTCTGTTCTCGTTGAGCCCCCCTTAGGACACGTGCGGTACCTTATAGCACGTGTGCCGCCCCAGCCAAACTCCCCATCTGATCATGTCCTCAGATTAGATCACGCGGAACTAAATCCACGTTTAAATCAAGAAAACCTCTGGTTTTAGCCAAAGGGTTCTAACTAACTGAGTTAGTAGAGCGATGTTGAAGGTCTGAGTATTTCACGTTTGACCGAAGTCTCCTCAGTAGCCTACACCCCTCAAATCACTCCACAAAATCAAACTAGAGTCAAGCTCAACAGGGTCTTCTTTCCCCGCTGATTTTGCCCCGCCCGTTCCCGGGGCTGTACTTTCACCAGGTCCCAGCCAGGGACAGTGAGAACCTCGTTAGTCCATTCATGCACGTCCCTAATTAGAGGACGAGGCATTTGGCTACCTTAAAAGAGTCATAGTTACTCCTGCCGTTTACCCGGGCTTGTTCGAATCTCTTCGCTTTGACATTCAGAGCACTGGGCAGAATTCACATTGCGTCAACACCGGTTAAGGCCATCGCAATGCTGTGTTTCGATTAAACAGTCGGGTTCTCCTTGTCCGTTCCAGTTCTGACTTGATGGATGCCTTGACGCCCGAAGCGTTTCAAGGGAGACACTTATGATCCTACCACATTGCAGACCCATCCCTCAATAGGATAGCAGACACAATCAAGGCCTACCGAAGTAGACACTCGAAGCGCATCCGCCGTCCAATAGAAGAACAGCGTTCTGTGAATAGGGTAAGCAATCTCACCATCGTCAGAGCCACTCCTTATCCCAAGGTTACGGAGCTAATTTGCCGACTTCCCTTGGCTGCGTTATCCTGCGTGACTAGAGGCTGTTAACCTAGGAGACCTGCTGCGGTTATCGGTACGGCTACTATCAAAACACTGCTTCCGACCCTTGGCTTTTCATGGGCAATAGAGAGGACAACGGACACAGACAATTATCTATGCTCTTCCCGCTCAATGTTCTGCTTCTCCACATGATGTGATTCCACAGAGCTTAGAGCGTTAACAAGACAAGAGTACCAAAAGATGATTCTTGCCGTGCCTCCCCTTTGCGTCACCAAGTTCGCTTGCGTTACCGCCTGTTCGGTGTTTGAAGTACTTCAGGAATATTAACCTGATTCCCTTTCGATAGGCGGAGCTGAAAAACAGCTCACTTCAGAAAGATTTTCACCTATCTCTTAGGACCGAGTAACCCATGTCCAAACACAGTTGGCATGGAACCCTTCTCCACATCAGTCTTCAAGGTTTTCACTTGAATAAATGCTACTCGTACCAAGATCTGCACTAGAGGCCGGTCCACATCAGCTCACGCTGTATGCTTCTACCCAACCCCCACGTCCTCCTACCCACTGCAACTTCGATCGAAGATTCCGAAGAACCTCCTCATGCTACAGTGGCTGAGTATAAGTCCTGGGCTTTAGCGCGATCCATTTTCCGGGCTGGTAAATTTGGCCGGTGAGTTGTTACACACTCCTTAGAGGATACCTACTACCAGGGTCACCTTCCGGCTGTCTATATTTACCAACACCGTTTGTGGGGTCTAATGAGCCCAGAGTTACGCACTTTATCTCAGCGTTCGGTTCATCCCGCATTGCCTGCCCTGCTTACCAAGGAAGGCCCACATATGGCTCTGATTCAAATGGAACGTTCAATTAAGCAACGACACCAATCCCGCCTATTCGGAGTTTGAGACTTGGACAAGACCATTGAGGTCCCGCACCCACGAATCATTAGCTCTACCCGACGGAACTCTTCACATGAGCCACAGCTATCCTGAGGGAAATTTCGGAGGAAACCAGCTACTAGACGGTTCGATGAGTCTTTCGCCCCTATACCCAGGTTAGATGAGCGATTTGCACGTCAGCACCACTTCGGGCTTCCACCATAGTTTCCCATGGCTTCACCCTACCCAGGCATAGATCACCGTCTTTCGGGTCCGAACCCACTTACTCTACCGCCCACCGATCCACCGAGGTTTCACAGGGGGGCCCTATTGCAAAGGTTTTAAGGCCTCATCATAGGTATTCTCTTTCAATACGCGTATCAGGTTTTACACCCTACCGCTCGCAAGTGAGTACGACTCCTTGGTCCGTGTTTCAAGACGGGTGCTATCTTCCCGTACACAACTCCTTGTACACGACCCGTAACCAGAAATATCAAGCGCTAGCCGAGAAGGGTCAAATCAAGTTAGACCAATCCCAGTTTCGCACAAGCATCCTAGCACAAAGCCACGACGTGATTCCTCACGCAGCCGGAGACTCGACGAATCAAGCCCCAACCACGTGGAGTTGCCTTCAAACTGGTCAGCACCGAAGTGCTGCCTGTTATACTCTGACAGGAGAATAGCGTTCCCCCATAACGGTTTCAGGTTCTTTTGACTCTCTCTTCAAAGTCCTTTTCATCTTTCGCTCACGCTACTTGTTTGCTATCGGTGTCTGATCAGTATTTAGCCTTGGAAGAAGTTTACCTCCCGCATTCACGCTGCACTCTCAAGCAACGCTACTCTCAGACCTAATCTTCAATGGAACCGCAACAGTCGCTATAAGGGGCTTTCACCCTCTATGGCGTTTCATTCCAGAATTACTTCTAGGCAGACTGCTATGGACCAGAGACTAAGTCTATACCCTACAACTCGGACGCACAGAACGCACGCCAGATTCAGGGGATGGGCTTTTCCCGCTTCGCTCGCCGCTACTAAGGGAATCACTGTTGTTTTCTTTTCCTCCCCTTATTAATATGCTTAAATTCAGGGGGTAATCCTTCTTGATCTCAGGTTATAACTAAGGGATTGGGAGTTTTACATCCGAGGCCTTATTGCCAAGCTTGAACCCTATACTCCAACTAGAGACTTCATCACTGTTCGCAGCTCCATATGTGCCAGTTATCTAGCTCAAGTCTTGACGACGAGCCAAAAGTTCGACACGAAGCACGCAAGGCGCAATTCGATCAACAATTGTTTGGAATAAGCATAGGTCCCTGTCCATTACAGACAGGTCACAAGACTAACCAGATTTGAAATTAGAGAAGAAAGCCGAAGCCTTGATCCCAAAAGATCCTATCATTCAACAAGTTGAACAATAGAGTTGTGTGTGTTTAGCCACACTGAGACAAGAATGCCAGCCGAATCCCGAGGGATTCAGCGGCGTCATATACATTCGAGAATTCGATGACTCACAAGGGGTTGCAATTCGCATCACGTATCGCACTTCGCCGCGCTCTTCATCGATATCAGACCCGAGACATCCACCGCTACAGGTTGTAGTTATTTACCCTCGACGTTGATGAATTTCTTCACCTGCCGAGCAACCTGAAATGGTGAGGATAGTCCTCAGTTGTTGTTTGTTGGGTTATTTTCAACTCAGCCGAAGCTTTGTCAATGGAGACTAATAAATCAGCCACCGTGTGTTTGTGTTACACAAGTCTTGGGTTTTAGCCATCAACCACCTACATTGCTGCAAGCGATACGACGACCAGTTGTAATGATCCATCCGCAGGTTCACCTACGGATACCTTGTTACGACTTCTCCTTCCTCTAGATAATTAGCCTTGCATAACTTCTCGCAGCGCTGAACTCCACAAGGGAACCATAGCCACAATCCGAAAAACTCGGCGGATCATCCAATCGGTAGGAGCGACGGGCGGTGTGTACAAAGGCTGGGGTCTTAGTCATCGTGCGTTTATGACACACGATTACTAACTATTCCTCGTTCATGGCGAACAATTGCAATCGCCAATCCCAGTCACGACAACTTTTCACAAGGTTACCCATACCTCTCGGCACAGGTTGACTCGTTGAAGTTGCCAGTGTAGTCCGCGTGCGGCCCAAAGACATAAAAGGGCATCACTGACCTGCTATAGCCTCCCGCTTCCCCTGTATCACTACAGTAGTCCCGTTAAGAAGCCATACTCTAGAAAAAATCTAAAGCTGACTATTTAACAGCGGAGGTCTCGTTAGTTATCGCAATAAAGCAGACAACTCACATCACTCACTTTCAGCGGCCATGCACCACCATCCACAGAATCATGAAAGGCCCACTTAACCTGTCAATCCTTGCTGTGTCTGGCCCTGGTGAGGTTCCCCGCGTTGAGTCAAATTAAGCCGCAGACTCCACAGCTTGAGGCAGCCTTCCGTCAATTCCTTTAAGTTTCACTCTTGCGAGCGTAATTCCCCCGAAGCCTGATGACTTTGATTTCTCGGAGGGTCCTGAGAAGCTTCTTGGATTCCCAATCCCCAGGTGGCATCGTTTACGGCATGAAATACGGCGGTAACTAATCGCCTTCTCTCCTCATGCTATCGTACTTGACCGACGAGAACGTGTAAGTCCATTGCTTTCGCCTTTGTTCGTCTTCAAGTGGTCTGAGCATTCCACTGCTAACACTTGAGTACGAAGGACCTCAACCGCCCCCATTAATCATTACGAGTTCCCAGAAACCAATAGAATGGAAACTCGTCATGTAAAATTATCCCATGCTGTACTGTTCAACTGCAAGACGCATGCCTTGAGCACTCCAATTTCCTCATGGTAATGTGCCCGAGCGAAACCCGAAGGTCACACCCAAGCGAAAGGACACCCGTGTTCAACACACCACTCTACTGAGTGGGGTCGATACAGGCACCCCAAAATCCGGCTACGTGCTTTTTAATCGCAGCAACTTTAATGTGCACTATTGGAGCTGGAATTACCGCGGCTGCTGGCACCAGAACTTGCCCTCCAATTGTTTCTCGAAGAGTGTTGTATGCTGTACTCATTGCGATGATTTTCTCATAGAGAAAATCTCGTTATGTTGAGTCGCTCTCTCGGCCTTTGGCCATTGGAGAATTTTCGCGCCTGCTGCCTTCCTTAGAAGTTGTAGCCATTTCTCAGGCTCCATCTCCGGAGTCAAACCCTAATTCTCCGTTATCCGTTATTACCACGGTAGACCCCTATTCTACCGTCGAAAGTGTGATAGAGCGGAAAATGGAACGGCTTGTCGCTTGCGCGATCTGCTAAGTTATTATGAATCACCTAAACACTCCGAAGAGCGATTGGCTTCAACCTAATAAATGCCCACCGAAGTGGAAGCACGTATTAGCTCTAGATTTACCAGTGTTATCCGACTAGTAAGTTATTGCCGTGTACATTTTAACCGATTTAATGAGCCGTCCGCAGATTAGGTTGTATAAACACCCGATCTTAGACATGCATGGCTTAATCCTTTCAATGAGCACACACTACTGGCAGGATCAACCAGTTTACTCCCTACAAACCATGAGCAGCAACAAGTTACTGACCCATAGTCCCGGTACAATCGACACAAGTGTCTATCATTACCATTTGAGGAAGTTAAGACATCAGGCTTTTACACCCAACATCCGTTAACCAGAAAGATTTCCTGTCCATCTCTTCATGCCACACTTTGTCTCTGCCAGGCGACCGACAATGACTCCGTGCGACGATGTAAGCTTAAGGTAGAGATCAAGTCCCTACCCAGTTCCTACATTTACTGTTACATATATCAAATTACCAGAGGTAACTAATACGATGTTCTATACAGTGCGCCGAAGCGCTTTTGACACCAAGTTACAAGAACCGGTGTTCGCCAACCAATGACGCTACTCAATGGGGCTATAGACATATTTAGCACGCCCAAACTATCCGAAGACAGACTTTGGCCACTAATATTGTTTTCAACAGTCTTTTGCGAGCTCCATACATGTTGTAACCGAAGTTTCAACACTTTTTGTAGGAAAGAGGATGAAGAAAAAATGATCACAAAAATTCATTTTTCAATAGTACATTACTGCACTACTCCTCATATACCAGAGTTTACACTGGTCAATGTACCTCCAAAAATTTCTGGGGGAAATGGAAAACTTTTTATATGTTGAATAGCAGATAGATATAAGCAACTTTCACTATTTAAGTTTTTGTCCTTAGGGGTTTTGAAATTTTTAGCCAAAATCTTTAACTAATTTTGAAATTTATTTCATGCACCAAAAATGACTTTTGTGCCCTCGTGTCCCACGTGTATTTACGCGATACCTATGGGTGTTAGGCATGTTATGAGGCACTATAGGGGCTACTATATGACAAACAAGAGAGAGTCTCGG
>BDIP01001473.1:0-10227 GCA_003568945.1 Kipferlia bialata
GGGGGGGGGGGGGGGGGGGGGGGGGGGGGGGGGGGGGGGGGGGGGGGGGGGAACCATAAATGGAAGCCATACCTGACCGAAGAGGTATGCGTCACGCTGGGAGAGCCCCCCCGTGCTGCCTATCCCCATGACACCGCTGATGGGCATAGAGACATGCTCCAGTGCATCGGAGGGGGTGAGGGAGAGAGAGAGGGCGGCGCTGACCTCAGAGGTGGAGGTACCATCGGCTCCCATAGCAGCAGCGATGAGGCCTGGTGGGAAGAGGCAACAAAAGGGACCCTGTAAACATACTTGCATCCACGAGAGAGAGTATATATATATATAACACCACGGCCATTATAACACTGCCCACCTGTGAGGTACCCTCTTCCCTGACCGATCACAGTGATGGGGACAGAGTCATCCACCCTCTTGCCTTGGGGGTGAGGGGAGAGAGGGGGGGAGCATTGACCAATAGACTCTATCACACATCGGAAAGAGATCTCTAGAAAGCCGAGGACGCGTGTCCATATCCAGTTGTGCACCCACCTAGCCAGCACTCCATGCCTGCAGTGTGGCTGCTTCTGCACGTGGCGTCTGTCTGGCTGTACTGCCTCCACTCAGACGCTAGAGACGAGTGCTGCAGAAGCAGAGAGGCCCTGGGGTGAGGGTGAGGGTGGGTGTGAGTATGGGTATGAGTGTAGTGTCAGAAGGACAGGCAGCAAGTGCATAATTATGACACGTGTATACATGCATGAGCCCCTTCGCACTGCCACTGCCCCCACCTAGCCACCAGGTCCTCCTTGCCAGACCCCTCCGTGTAGAGTCTGTCTGTGGCGCTGATGCCGCTGTTGAGGAAGGACATGTCGGGTATCAGAACCACATACCCAAACCCTGGGTCAGAACAGGAAGTGATATAATGGAGTGCGAAAGGGAAGTGTGAGGTATATATACCCTGATCTTGGCATCCTACCTACCATATGACACGTCCTACCACCATGCATCATTATACAACCGCACTTCAACTATATCCAAGCACCCTGGAACTATACACAGTCACCACCTACCTACCAGATTGTGTCCGATGTGTATGTATATATATGTGTGTATATATCTATACGTACCTGCCAGATGGTGTCCGAGGTTGTTGAGGGTCACGGTGACGTCTGAGGTGTATATGTAGTCATCGTGGACCAGGTACACAACGGGGTACCTGTCATGTCAGTGTCACACTCTCGGTATATGGAAGTGCCCATACTTGTACATACACGAAGATGAGCATTCCCACATACTCCGGTACTAGGCCTAGTAGCAGTTCAATTATCTTACTATCATAAATTAATTAATATGGACGTCAGCCGTATGTATATATACATAGGATGGTTCCGGGGCAGTGTGCCGCCGATACGGCTGATATCAACACACTCAATATACTTCACTGAGTATCACTGTACCTGATGGTATCTGGAAATAGATAAATATATATAAATATATATATAGAGACAGTATGAACAGAATATATATCCAATGAGTGTACCTGTTGGTGTCTGCGTATCCCAGTTTGGGGAAGTACACACGTCCACACAGGTTGACCTGGGGTTGGAGAGGTGATAGATGGAGAGGCCAGTCATATATATCATATATATATATCACAGGTCAAGACTCTGCGTACACCGCCGAAGGGAATACACATACCTCGTCGATGCCGAAGTTGAATGTGTCTTGTCTGGTGGAGAGAGTCTCAGCGGAGTCAGAGGTGCTGGCCAGGACTGGGTGAGACAGACAGAGAGAGACCAATCACCCTAGCACAAGAGTAAAAGTGCTAAAGTGACACAATACCCACCAGTCCGGGATTACATATATATACAGACCCCATACTCTTCATTACATATATACAGACCCCATACTCTTCCCCACCTGATGACAGGTCGACTGGGCTGGTCTCGACATCCCCAAACAGATACACCGATCCCTCCATGTGGGTGTTGTCGCTGGAGGTCAGGGGCAAAGAGAAACTAGGGGGCATATACACATACTATAACCCGCACCTGTACACGAGCATCGTGATCTCAGAGCTGTCAATGCCACCTGGAGACAGCAGGTCAAGGGAGATGGAGGGGTAGAGGCCGGACGGCACGCCAGGCAGTGCTGGGTAGGTCCAGGCGTCTGAGTGGGACGGAATCATAGGGGGGACGATGACAGCCACTAGGCTAAGTAGGGCAAAGGCCCCGCAGGTCATGCACCCACAACAGGAGGGACGGGAGGCCCAGAGGTGGGTGCAGAAGCAGGAACAGAAGAGCAGAAGGGAGGACACCGACACAGCCAGCCACGCAAGAGCCGCAGGGGCAAACACATTCCTGAGCAGGTTGTATTGCTCCTTCAGTGTCAGTGTCAGTGTCAGTATCTGATGATCATATATATGTATATAGGTATATAATTATAGTGGGATGGTTATGAAGGGGGAGGGGGGTTTCTGACATATGATCACTCACCTGATCCGTCCTGAATAGGAAGTACCAACACACTGCGGCCTCAATGACCAATATCGACCCCAAGAACACTGAAAACAGCTTGCAACTGAAAGCTGAGCCTGTGGCCAGGCCTCCGGACACAGGCTTGAACTGCAGCTCGTCCTCAGACAGAGACTCAAGGAGAGCCCCCTTGGAGTCTTCCGTCGCAGGTTGATACTCTAGTTGGGACATGCACAGAGTGACTCTGTGAGTCAGGTGAACAGTGTGCCTTCAGTGTGGGGGGTGGATGGATAGCCCCTCAAGGTTTTTGACAAAGACACGTCTATACCCGTTTGTATGATACACGTAGGTCTATTGAGAAGATACATATATATTTAATAATAATACTTTAGATTCTAATGGGCCTAATATACTGTGATACATTCATACATGTATAGAGAATGAGTATTTATGGATACTGTGTAATAATATAGTGCGTATCTGATCCATATGAATCTGATAACAATATGAACAGATTTGTGAATTTGATAATACATTAGTACTCTATAATATACACTATAATAGCACTGCTAGCAGCATAGTATCAGACCATAAATATCGAGTAATAGTAGAAGAACCCTCACATAGAGTGGTGTATACAGAACACACAACACACTGTCTAGAATCGATGGGACTCTACTGACTGGCCCAGTCAGACTGGGTGATGAATGACACAGGCACATGACGGTCTAGGAGGCGATAAAGAATCGACCACAGGCTCAGGTAGCCACAGACAGAAGCGGTAGTCCCGAGAATGACTCCCTGGTAGGTATCACACGGTGACGGTGACCATACTCTACATACACGCACCCAAGGACCCAGAACTAAGGCTTCGCATAGTAAACTTGTGGTAAGGTATTATAGTGTTCGCATTCCTGAGCCAACTCACTAGACTAGGCCTAGTAATACGAATCCCACCATATTCTACCTGACGAATCACGTGGCTGGAATCGGACTGGCCCAATCATTGGCCACCTCCTATATGGTCAGGGCAGGATGTAATAAGAGAGCACTACTGATAGAAGTATTCCGGTTGTGTGCTTGGTGAACAAGAGACGTGGTAACCCCAAGACCATTGTTCTGATAATCATATAGTATATAATCATATAGTTACCCCTACTGTGGGCCTAAGGTCTTACAATCAGAAGTGGACTCAGATAACGGATGATAAAACGCCTACCAGTAACCTAGACCCTAAGGAAGGGGGTATCAATAAAGAAGGATCTCGGTGTACCTCAAATGAATGCCTTGATAACATCCACACTCAATGAGACAAGTCCGTAGATATCCACGTATCCCGTCAATGAATGCCCGACAATCATGGTAGTAGGGTCAATGTAGGCATTCCTGTCGTCGGACGGTACAAAGAGTCAAATGTATTGGCTACAGAAAAGCAATAGGAACAGAGGGGAATACTGAAACACTCTGTTCTCTGCCACCAACACCTGAAAAATGCTATACTAACACTATTCGACCAATTATATTGCAATGTAGGCTTCAAAACAAGTGAGAAGACTATACTAAACATATCTGCCCATCCTATCTCCGGGTGCTTACCTCAGGTGAACTGATTACACAGCAGGTATGTCAGCGATGTGTTGGTAGTAGTGGTAGCTGAAGAAATCCATGTTTGATCTGATGAGCCCCGGTAAACTGATGGACAACTCATTCCAGGCACAGTATCCACTGTCGAATAGAGAGTATAAAGTGGCAAGGATTCTTTGAGGTAGACAAAAATACTGCCCCCTTTTATACAGAGTTTCATTACAACACCGACTATACACTACTTGATCTGGCAATAGGGGGCTACGACGGCGCTACAAACACTTTTTCTTCTCCTCTTGATAAATTTGGTATCAGATAGAATACATACATAATCACCTCTATCGGGTCCCAGGTTCACTTGGACGACATGCACTACCTAGTCGCATGTGTATCATCCACTATCCTACCGATTGGCTGATACACCTACCACAGACACTGAGTGTCACACTCAGTGTCTGTTTGATGTATGGTAGTGCCATTAGATGAAGCTGTATTTCCAGTGGGTCAATGAGTCTACTCACCCATTCATTGATCACGTAGGTATGCTGTATGGAACAGTAGACGTTAGTGGTGGTTCACAGTAGTGTCTATTCGGTCATTAGTTGTGATCCTACTGAGTTTGCACTAAGTACACTGGGATTGAGTCTCAATTAGCAGTAGAAGCTACATCTATCTGTATCAGGACCTTACCGGTGTGAAGGCAGGAGACACTAGATGAGACAGAAACGTTTGGAAACGTCTCCCAGTCATATATTCGAGTTTGTCAGGTTGTAATAGCAATGAGCCCCATGGAAGACAAGAGAGCACGTACACAGCAACATATGGGTCTACTATGACCTCAGATGGGACCCTAGCCAGCAGCCTCCAAACGTGAGAGTCATAGAGTGAGGTTGATCCTTCCATTCTCCCATACCATCTACTCGCAGGTTTCGTCCTCTCCCATAGCCCACAAACACATAGACGCGGGGCAACACATCTACTACATACTAAGAGTAGGTTGCCACTGCGACTGCATGACATAATGATACTGTATCCTACTCCACATGACACACTAATTACCAAAGAATATACTCACCCCCACCCCTCTAAATATGTCAGTATTGACCACATACGGAACCCATATATACTGGGGTTGACTCTCCAGTGTCTACAGAATACCACACTCACGACTGTGAACATGGGTGTTATACCCCATAGATAGACTGGTACTGACTCTCTAGTATGTCTACAGAATACAATACTCACGATTGTGAACATACCCGATACAGACTGGTACTGAGGGTATAGTTCTCTAGCCCAAGGACACGTCACTAGACTATACTATACCGAAACGATTGTCTCAACTCGCTGGTCCCTAGTAGGGACCCAACTTGTACATATATAATATACATCCAGCCGAATCAAACACCTCCCCGATGCTCTGATTACTGATTAGAGCATCGGGGAGATACCTAGGTCTAAATCTGAGACCGTGTAAGTAGTTACTCGATGATGACTGTCGACGAAGCAGCCAACCAGGAACCCCCAGTGGATACTAGGTCCGGGAAATACAATTACAGAGTGGAGCTATTATAGTATTCTACTCATTCTATATTCTACTCCTCAGAGAAAGTCCTCAGAGTACGTGCATCTGTAATATGTATCAATATATATTCAAGGACCACTTATACTGTTGCACTATATCTTCCTTCGCCCAGAATCTACTTCAGTGCTGTCTACTCTATTACTCTACCTGACAAGGTATTCTTGTCTTGAGAAGAAGCTGAATGAATGAAGCAACGAATTGCAATAAATAGTTATATAGAAAACATGACGATAGCTGATCGACAGTATTGCAAAAGTGAGTTAACTGCCAACAAAACATCATAATGAAGAGAGAACACCCATCAGTGTCCGTTAGTCCAGATTCCCTTGTGGATGAGACCGTTCTTGACATCCTGGTAGACAGACTCCTTGTCCTGGGGGTAGCGTCAGAACAGGTCGCAGTCCCAAGAGTAGAATAGGATCAGTATCAGTATCATAGAGAGTCATAGAGTCATATATCAGAAGTCAAACCACCAAGGCATCAGTTCTCCTACCCACCTGCATTGCGTTGACCGTTAGAAGAAGCCTCCCTCCTTCCAAGGCGGCGTATCTGGGATAAGACATAAACTAACCACCAATAAACAACAGTACTTATACGTGAAACACTAAAGGAACTACAGAGTTACTATGAGAATATGGTAATACCTCTGTTCTACGGGCCTAGTCTCGGTGGCATACTGTTCAAAGCGCTTGTCCAACACAGAGACCTTATCATCAGCACGTCCAGAGGTACGTGACCTGGATTGAGGGTCATCGGAAAAGGAATAGAACGACTGATCAGTTACGCATACACAACAACAACTAGAACAGAGATCTGCCACCTATCCCTACCTCTCACTGAGCCTGAGTCTCATACACTCCTCCGACGAGTCAAGAACGACAACGAGAGCCGGAAGGCCGAAGCTAGGATAAGACGCACTCTGATAAAGATCAGGAAGGACGCATATCTATCGTCAGTGATCATTCAAGACACATACCTCTCAACCCACCCATCATCCTGCTGCAAGGATCTGGGGAATCCGTCGATAAGCACGGCACTGTGCTGCAGGTGAGAACACGGCCAGAAATCAGCGAATATTACAATGCAAACAACACGTCACACAATCATAACACCTGTCGTAATTGATAGAAACTAAACATCCTAGGACAGATATTGAGTCATAAGTCGTATCTGGAGCATTTAGCATTACACAGAAGGCACTTACGTGGGCGTGTGCCTCGAGAGCCCGGCGCATAACGGCCATGCTCATCTCCGGGGGGACAATCACACCGCGGTCAATGAGCCCAGAAATGGCCTTACCAAGCTCAGAACCACTCTGCTTCTCTGCACGGAGTAGTGAGCCCACAGAAAAGTACACAAAATCGGGGTTCTCAGCAGAAACACGCTGTGAACAAGTACCCTTCCCGGAGCCGGGTCCCCCAAGGAAGAAAACCACAGGTGGGGTAGTCCTAGAGAGAGTGGTGCTGACTGATCCTTCCATTCGCCCAGAGCACGGCACGGCACGGGAAAAGACACCAAGCTCCATCTCGCAGCAAAAGATTTGCTGCTGAACCCTCAGACAAAAATCGCCGTCTCTATCAGACGCTCTGTTGTACGCCTTTTACCAAGTTGGTCCTTCCCTTGTGGGCAATCGTAATTGAAGCTACACCGGTATTTGTACGTATGAGGTCTCCTAGCATCATTGGGTTAGTGGCCATATTGCTTGCATTGTGGGTGCAAGCTGTGGACGCCACTACTCTCACTGTGCCACAGTCAGAAGTCGAGACAGCAGCGAGCCTCTACCTGGGAACCCTTCTGCAGGTATTAGTGATACATATGGGTAAGGGTATTAGCGATACATGTGTTCAAGGGAATTGAGTCATACGAACCCAGATAGTGACAGTATGTGTACCCTTCTTCATTTAGCTCATGTACATATACCCCGTGCTCACTCCAGGTTATCAATTCACACCTCACACTGCCTGACGCCTCAGGTCGTTATCGTTGGGGACCAGGTTAGCGGTAGAGTATGTTTCGTGAATATATATACGTGATTCGTCTCCTGTCCCTCTCTTATGTTAGCTCTCCTTCATTGCTTTCATTGATTCATTATCACTCTTTCAGACCTCACTGGCCCTCACCCCAGTTCCTCCAGTGGAGTGGACCCTTCGCAACTTCAGCCTGCTGGACATCAGTGACGATGGGATGGCCGTGCGGGTGACCTCAGGCCAGGATGGGGTGCCTGTGGTAGCTGTGTCTCTCAATGGGGTCGATGTCACAATGAGTGGGAACTGGCAGTATGCACAGAGGTACTGGGGATGGTGTATGTCCAGTCACCGGTGTCGATTGAATGTCCCCCAGTGGCATGTCTGATATATATATATAGACCCTGTCCCATATGTGTGTCTTCTCCCCCTCAGGTTCTGGCCCTATCTGTCCGGGTCAGGCCAGGCCCTGGTCTCCGTGACTGTGTCAGGCTCAGTGTCGGTGGGGGTGGGGGTGGGGGTGGGGGTGGCCATGGGAGGGGCTCACACCCCTGGGCCCATGCACATACAGAGCACTACATGCAACATCAGTGTGTCCAATGTCAAGATTAGGGCGGTATGTGGCCTGGATATAGCTCTCTCTATGCACTGTCTGCCCCACCCCCCTCATACTGATACTGATACCCTCACCCTCATATATATATATATATATATATATATCCCCCCACCTCAGTCTGGCATGGGGGGCACTCTGTTCAAGGTGCTGGAGAGAAGCCTCAAGAGCAGGGTGGCGACTGGCCTCGAGCAGTCTATCGAGGTGAGAATATGATACTTGGTCGTGCTATAGAGGACGTGTACATTGTATAGATGTATAGATGTTGGTGGGTGTCGAGACTCTGAATGCCAGGCCTTTCTCGAGGCGAGGGCCCCTGGTATTCTCGATGTGCCTCTGAGACTTGTACATAACGCAGCGCTAGTATCACGTATAGGTACCCATCACGATGTCTCGTTCGCTGTATGTGTCATTTCTCCCTCCACCTTTGCATTATCGTTGCAGACTGAGGGCACCACGGATATGTATTATTAGTCTTGCAGGACAACTGTTCATTGTGGTATATGACCAAAGTGTGTTAACTCACCTGCAGATGGTACCTATAGCAGTGGCCCCACCTACTCGTGGAACCGGGGCCTCAGGATGCAGTACCCCTCTGTCCCTGGTGGGTCTCCCTCGGCCGAGGGTGCCGACAGGCCGTGGGAGGGCCAGGGTCTGTCTGTGCACTGGGGCAAGGCCCATGTGGCACAGACCGTGGACTGGGCAGGTGGGACGGGACACTGTGTATACTCTCTATCTCAAGACTGGCTGTGATACTGGTGCTTTATTATGTCACTGACTCTAGGTACAGTGATATCCACGCAAGAAGCAGACTCAACAGGGTATATAAGGTCGGTGTTCCTTCGGGAGGGGTCTGAAGCTCCCGTTGTGACTATTGTTGTCGTGACTGGTTCCACAGAGCAAGAGGTATCGTGTATGTTGGAGATGCATGCCGGCCTGTCCCCTGATGGCGCCTCTACCGTTGTGACACTCGGCCTGTCGCCAGAGGTGTTGGACTCTGGTCGCCCAGACCTTGCCCCCGTCATATCTCTGGTGGCCGACAGCCTAGGGGCATGCACCGTGGCCCTGCCTCTGTCAGACCTATCGGTCACATGGCGAGATGGGGTATTTGTGCAGGTAGGGTATAATCCTAACTCTGTATACCTGCATATTTCATAGTTGAGTATAGGTGAATACCTCTCTGAGCCCAGGGAGACTGGGACCCCTCCACCTTGCTGCATGAGACCCAGATGGCCGGGCTGGCCTATGCGTCCATCCTGCCCCTGGTCAAGAGGGTCCAGGCCACACGCTGATCGATGACCCATGAGTCCTGACCCGTGACCCATCATCCGTGAGGGGCAGCGCTGCATGGGGTATTGCAGAATCCAGTGTATCCTGAGCCTAGGGGTATATGACACACGCGGCAGGGTCCACCCTTGTGTTATGTCAGTGGCAGTGGCTGTCTATGCGTGACAGTGTCTGGCTGACACAGTGACACCATGTGGCATGTTGGAGGATGTACCCAAGCGCTGTCTGATGTTAGTACAGGACCTTGTCCTGCACCGTGAGTATGACGGATGCCCAAGACACTGATGAGACCGCCAGCTTGTCACATGACTGTGTTACACAGTCTGTGTATGCAAGGGCGTCCGATGATCGCAGGCAACGTCTTCAACAGTATGGAGTAATGAATATTTACACATTTGTCAGAATCTGACTCACACAGAGGATAAAGAGCTGATAAACAGAGTTCTGTAACTTACAGGCTGTGAGACAGTATAATAACCCACACCTTGACATTTATGGTACCAATACATATGCGGGGTGAAGGTCAGTGGATCCAATCCACTAACAGACACGGGCAATAACAGACACAAAAAAGAACGAAAAAGACACAAGAGCACAGAAACACACGGGACACAGGAGAAAGGGGGAAACAAGGCCAATAGACAGCCAGGAAGGCACACAAGACACAGCCCACAAGAGAAAGGGGGGCAGGAGGGGTCCCTCACACCTCAGTCTGGCTGGCCCCTGCGTTGAAGTGGGGTGTGC
>BDIP01001479.1:0-10176 GCA_003568945.1 Kipferlia bialata
GGGGGGGGGGGGGGGGGGGGGGGGGGGGGGGGGGGGGGGGGGGGGGGGAGGCACAGAGCGCAACTCAACACTTACCTCCACCCATCGTACTGAAAGTATGCTCCATAGTCCATATTAGGCACCACAGACCATGTACCCATGCACAGACAAATGCCGCAATACTAACAAAGAGGTGTATGCATCACAATCCCACCTCATTCTTCTGCTCAGCCTCCTGCACAAAGGCAGTCAGGGCTGCGGGGTCTGTCATCGTGTGTCTGTGGCCTGTACTGCAGACAGGGGGTAGAGCACGCAGGGGGTGGGGACAAAGAGCATGGCAAGTCAAAGGTGTTTTTGGCTGCGATTATCACTACACCCTTTCGTCACTGGCTTGTTCAATGAATTCCAGCACCTCCCCTTCACCCTAGCGCCATCAGCGCCCTATTACACCCACACACACCCTGACCGTACGATGAGTGCCCCCACAACCCCCGTGACACAAGGGGCGGGTACTCCCAACAGCAGCAGTCACCTATGGGAGCACAAGGTGGGTAGACAGTGGTAGTAAGGGTGTATATGTATTAGGGGTGAGCATTACTTCCCTGCAGTCTCTCTCTCTCTCTCTCTGCTATTATTGATTCCCATGTGTTTGTATATAGGGGTGTATGGCGTATCAATTGGACTTGTGGGGTTGGACTTCTGGTGACTGGCTATATATATACCTTACACTTGCTGTACACACCCTCTCTCTCTTGTGGGGCGACTCCATCATAGCTTTGGAGCAAGATGTTGACACGGTATACGAGAAAGAGACTGTTTCTTACTACCCTCTCTCTCTCTCTTCATATACATAGCCTTTCCTCTCCGTCCTCTATCCCCTCACCCCAGAACCCCTCTGGCACCCATGTGTCCCCCCACCCTGCCCCCCAGCCACTCAGAGATATGAGGCCGGGGGTGGCATTCGAGGTTTGTATCAGGCGCACATACAGTATTCTATGAAAGAATTTCTATCGTCACCCTTAATCTATTCATTCCCAGGTCTCCTGGTCCAAGCCGTCTGGCACCAAGAGGAGGGCCAAGGCACGCAAGGCAAAGATGCCATCCCTCTTTGCAGGTGCATACGTACAATTGTATACTGTATTTACTATGATAATATATTTGCCGCTATTCAGGCTACGCATTCCCTCTCTGTATGGATATATATTATATATAGATATATTATAGATATATAGATATATTATATATAGATAGTCTTCCCCCCACCCCCAGACGATGACCCCACCGACCCTGCCTCTGCCCCACTTGACACAGACATGGGAGATGTGCAGCAGATACAGACAGTCGAGAGGGAGAGAGAGGGAGAGGGGGCAGTGAGTGAGTCTGCTCCTGTTGTTGATACCCCCTCCCCTGTCCTGTGCACACCGGACCAGATGGCAAACAGGTACATGTGCATTGGGTATAGAATTTGGACTGTATCATACTATGGCTGACCGCAGGAAGGTCCTTGATGTCAGGCGCTGGTTCTGCATGTCGAGGCCTCAGGTAGGGGGATGGTCTATGTGTCAATCTCTCTAGTGCTGTTAGACCCATACGCATATCCTCACCCACCAGTACAAGGCCTCCTGCGGCATATCCAGTCTGGTCTCAGTCTGGAACTACCTCTTCAGCACACTAGGTGTGTGTGTGTGTGTGTATGTATTATATATATGAATATACATGACTTTCTGTGTATTATTACGTTATATATCTGTGAATGAATATAGACTGATACCTTCCTCACCCGAGGCCAGGGCACCCTTCCCCTTACATTCTGTCATGTCCCTGTCCCTGTCTCTATCTATATATACATGTGTATATACTATATGTGTGTCAATATCACTCCCCCCCCTCACCCCAGGCCAGGGCACCCTCCCTGTCCTCTCTCAGGAGAGGGCCCTGACCATCCTGGGGTTCAAGGCACCCTTCAACGCTATCAGGTATGTGTGTGTGTGTGTGGTATAGTATACATGTATTTATATATGTGAGTGTATACTCCTATTACTGTCTCTCTTCAACGATATCAGGTGTGGTGTTGTAGTAGTATATCTATTGTGTGTGTACCACTACTTGTATCCCCCCCACCCCAGGTTTGGCCCCTTCACGGGCAATGCCACCCTGCAGAGGTGGTTCAAGCTGCTCAACCAGGCACACGGGGTCAAGGTATGTGCATTTATGAGAGCATGTATATGTACTTATATATACAAGTCCACCTCCCACCCCCCAGGGCTCCTGTGGCTATCTGTACAAGGTGCATGGCAAGAACAGAACCAGGGTGTCGCCATCATGCGGCATGCACAGGTGGGTGTATGTATGTGTATATACATACATATGTATGTATATATCCCCCCTCCCCCCAGGACGTGCTCTGCCCTGCGTCGACAGGACATGGGCCTCATCTACCACTGCTACAACCACTACAACGTGCCAGTGGGGTATGAGGCAACACCAAAGTGAGTGTGTACATAGATATATGTACTATCTATAATACTTGCCGTCTATCCCTCACCCCCCAGGCCGTGCACCGATGCCTACTCCGTCAATGGTTTGTGTGCTGACCCCACCCTCACCCCTGACGACCAGCACAACACATGGGTGCTCATATCGGGTATGGGTGGTGTACCATAGATGCATAGTCCGTACCACACTGTTCACTCTGACCCTGATACTGACACTGATCCCCAGACCCCAGCCGTACCTCGAAGCCCCTGACCTCTCTGAGGTGGGACTTCATCCACAAGGTATAGGTGGCTGATACACATATATATAATAGTTTACGGTATTGGGGGGGATTGCCTATGTATATATGTGTGTATTTGTATTATATATATGTCTATATGACACCCTCCCCTCACCCCCAGGACATTGGGTCTGTGCTATGCTATTGACAACCCCTCTCTCTATATATTCTATATACCTATATACCTCTGCATGCATCCCCCCTGACCCCCAGGACATCGGGTCTGTGTGGCCCGAGATATACAACGCCAGGCACCCGGAGAGAGGCCCAGTCAAGCCAAAGGTACAGAGAGTACATGTATCTATAGAGTTGGATAATCACCATTCATCCGCGCACCATTAGAACCCTGGATAGTGTATATCTTGGATAGCATTCGTACATGATTATCATGCACCACTTACCCTAGACCAAGAAGCGCCCCTCTTGTGAGACCGAGGGGGATGCAGGTGGAGACGTGGAGGCAGGGGGGCTGATGCCTGAGGGGGAGGGGGAGAGGGAGAGAGAGGCGTCTGAGTGTGGGATTGAGACTGAGGTGGATGTGCGTGTAGAGGAGGAGGAGGAGGGAGGGGAGGGGGAGAGTGAGAGTGAAGGGACTGAGAGTGACACTGAGGCAGAGACCGAGGTTGCCCCTGTGCCCCCCACACCCACCCCAGTGGACACTCCTGCTGTGTCACCTGTACCCACCCCTGAGACCAGCCAGGGGGAGAGGGAGAGAGAGAGAGAGGTAGAGACAGAGACTGCTATCCACACACCACCCTTGGTGGCATCTGAGGCGGAGGCAGAGGGTGCTGACGTTGTAGTGGGAGAGACAGCGACAGCCTCTGAGGGAGATGCTGACCCAGACACCCCTGCCTCCACTCCCTCTGATACTGATACTGATGATGATGGGGCAGAGACTGACTCCCCAGGACGTGTGCTGATGATAGACACACCCATGAGGAAAAGAAGGCGGGACACAGACACAGAGGCATTCCCAGACAGTGAGGGGGAGGGAGATGCCTCTGTCCGCTTTGCCCCCCACCCCTCCCTGCATGTGTACCTGTCCCCTGGGCATGACCACCTATCCCCTAGTCAGGGGGGGAGGGAGGGAGAGGCAGTTGGTGCCATGGAGGAACTACCCTCCTTTGAGATCACGGCATGTGACTCATCACCAGTCAGACAGGTCGGGACAGAGGGGACAGATGGTGTGGTGGCTGAGGCTGAGGCTGAGACAGCACCAGTCAAGCCCTGGGCCAAGTCTAAGCCTAAGGCCAAGGGCAAGAAGAAGAAGAACACCATCCACTGTCTGCTCTACTTCTCATCCACACCCAACCTGGACATATCAACTCTGTAGGGGGGGGGGGAGAGAGGGAGAGAGGGTGTATGACTCACTTACTCACAGTGTAGTATTGGAGTGGGTTTGAGGGGTGTTGTCCCCATGTATAGTATCATTTTGTAGTTTGAAGATGTAGCGAATAGAGAGTGTGCCGCATATGTATCAATCCATGATATTGTTATTCAGTAGGATGACAAGGCCGACCTGATTATATACATATTTACATGTACTGTCAGCGGATGTGTTGAAGAGAAGTAAGCCATTTATGGACTGAATTTACATATGAGATGCAATAAGCACCAGCTATATATATGCAATCCCTCTCCCCATCACTGCTGACCGGCACCATGGTGGGACATCCCAGATACATAGCACACATAGTATATACACAGTATGGCCCCCTTGCCATTGTCATGGGTCAATGTGAATACGCGAAGAGTCAGCCTTCCCATAGCACAGTCTGTCCCTAGATCCCTTGACAAGGGTATCTCAGCCAGTCAGAGTCATACACTCACACCCCAATACCCCACGGTTGGGTGTCACAGTGTGTATCACTGGGCACCCCTCTCCATATGGTAATAGGGGGTCAGGAGGGAAGGGTCATACGTTGATAGCAACACACCATCACCCCCTATACCTGCCCTGCGGCGTGTGTCACTGCCTCTGTCACCAGGGACAGCACTAGTCTATGGGACAGGCCCTAGAGTTAGACACAGACATGAGTATAAATGATGTCATATATAGAAGTACTCCGTGGGACAGGCCCTGGGGGTGAGATACAGGGACTCTACCCAGGCATATGTTATATACAGTAACGGAGTATAGAGCACTGGGAGTAGATAGACAGCCCCCACCTCAAATGACGATGTCTCCCCCTCTATGTGACAGAAGGGCATGGCCTCATTCAATAGAGACCCACAGCACTGCAGGGTGTCAGGGTGGGTGGCAAGGAGGGACCTGGGTGAGACTACGCATAGAGTGTATATAGATAAGTATTGCTCATACAGTATCACTGCAGTAGTGTATGCAGGGTGTCAGGGTGTGTGGCAGGGACCTGGGGGTCACTGAGAGAGATACATTACTATATGTGTTGGGATGGTAAGTATATAGAGAGTATGTAGGGTGAATGTAGAGTGTCAGGATGGGTGGCAAGAAGGGGTCTCTGAGAGAAACTACTTGACACACACGCTAGTTTGTATGGTGCTCATGGTATATGTATGTGTATAAATTAGTATATGTGTATATGTATGTGTATATACCTCAGGTCCTCCTCTGACACCCCGTCCAGGTCTAAGGTGCACGGGACCTGGGGGGGTGAGACATGCATAGAGAGACCACACACACCAAGTAGTTGTGTATGTTGCATCATGCACCCGTACCTCATCCACCACGGTGCGTTCCCACCGACACACCCACTCCCCCTCCTGTCCCTCCCCCTGCTTCTCTACAAGGCAGCAGGAGATGGCTAGCACAGACCGGGGCACGGCACCACTCCTGAGGGGGAGAGGTGAAGAGGGGGAAAGGGGGCAAAGCAATAGTGTAGTGACATCACGTAGGTATCACTATATATACTCTCAATCACAGTGTACATATAGTAGAGTGTGCCGCTTGAATCCAGTCCACAGTGTATATTTATATATATGTATATATATATAAATATATCAAGGAATACATGGATATAGTATACATACACACATACACAGCAGTCTACCTGTACATGTCAAAGTGTTTTAGTGCATAATACTATATATCACTATCACAGCGACCATACTATATATCGTATATATAATCAAGGTATAATCAAGCAGAGTCATACCTGTACATGTCAAAGTGCTCTAGTGCCTTGTCCACTGTGTGTGGCTTTGACAGCACCGTGTCTGTGCCATCGGTACAGGCTGCAATGGCCTGGTCGGCAGTGAGGAGCACAACCCTAAGGGGTGAGAGAGTATGTGGGGATACAAGGTATTGATTGATGTGTTACTGACCAGCAAACCCTGGCCGGGGAGAGAAGGGGAGAACGATACATACCCATACCTCTTCTGATCCCTCAGTACTATCTGCAGGAGAGAGTCTGACAGCTTGTCCCTCAGGTAGGTCATCTTGGCCTGGGAGGGAGAGGGGGGAGATGCACACAGAGAGAGGGAAGGTAAAGAGAGAGAGAGAGAGACAGGAGAGAGACATTCCCCCCACCTTCTCTTGGTATAGACATTGACCCACCTCTGCTATGTACTTGGTCAGCATGGCGGGGTCTGATGCATGTTCATAGCCCTCCTCAAGGGCACGCTCCTGGAGGGAGAGAGAGAAGGGACTGAGGAGACATCTGGCACATGGAGAGAGAGAGAGAGAGAGAGAGGCCTGTTTCACACACACATGCACACTCATCTCTGCCCCCACCTCCCTGTCCGAAAGGGTGCTGCAGAGAGAGACAGACTTGAAGCCAAGGGACAGGATGGCTATTACAGTCAGAGGGGGAGAGAGAGAGGGAGGGAGAGGATAGAGAGACTGGACCACCGAGGTAGCTTCCTCTGTATCAGACAGAGTACTCTGACTACACACCAACATATCCTGTTGGATGAAGGCATAAGAATATATTTAGTTACACACATGCTATTCCTGTTGCTTCACAGATGATATAGCCCCCACCTCTCCTCCTCCACTGGGATGTGCTGCCTAGCAGGACGTATGTGTCCATCATGCTCATGGCAGACACAAGGTGTATGTATAACCACACCGATGAGAGAAGCCAAACCACTGATCCACAAACCTTTCAGATGGATTCGAGTAGAGTCTACTCAGTAGACCCAAGCTGAAACTCCATTATTCTCTACTAAGGAGACAAGAAACAGAGGTTGGCTGGGAATATGCCTCCTGGTCTGGTGTCCAGGATAGGATATAGAAGTATGTATCGTTATGCATTCATGCACTCTCTGTGCAGGGTTCTCTATTGGAGTGCTAATAACTAATGCTAAGGTCTATTGAATGAATTGCGGACCAAACTCCCTTGGCCATCCGCTTATCCAGATGATGTATACACATGACTCCTGCCAGGGATGTCCCGTACAAGTCTCAGTGTCAGGCATGAGGCAGCCTCCGCTACAGGCGATGTGCATGTGTGGATCTGTCGATGGAGCAAGTTTGGGAGCAAGGACACCATCGCTAGTATATCAGGAATGGGTCCAGTAGGATATGCCGCACAGTCCCGTGGACACCCACTCATCCCCACCATCACCCCTGTATCTGTCTCTCGACGTGTGCATCATGTCTCCACCAGCTTACTCCTCTTTACACTTCCAATCGTCGCGAATGCTGAAAACACACATCCTGGTCAAACTGTATCACCTCTCTCTTCCTACCAATATGCCATATGCCTACAGAGTACGCCTGATCTACGGTGAGGCAGTTGCAAATATTTAACAGGTCCAGTAGTATATGTCACACAGGCTGAGGGTAGACATGTAAATGTCTCTGCTGCCGAAAGAGTACCTGTGCAATCAATGCCGCGTTTGCCTTGAAGTTGCAAGTATAGTATATATGCTGACTATGATGATCACAATTGGTGGTATAGTGTTCAGATTCACACATACGACTATAGTATGTACACACCTGTGCTATCAATGCCGCGTTTGCCATAAGGTTGACATCCACCCTGTGCTCTGCCTTGTAGGCACGGAGGGCAAGGACACAGACTGGGTGAGAGAGGTATGAAGATACACATACACATATATACACTATAGCTCTTGCTCACCCACCTGCATAGAGCACCCCGACCCCTGCCACACACACTATCAGGGGCACAGTCTGCATGTCGGCAGAGGGATAGACAGCGACAAAGTTCATGAAGAGGAAGTTGCGCTCAGAGAACTGGGGGGGTGAGGGGGAGGCAGGGTAACATAGAGGCACCACTACATAAGACGCAGAGAATCACTCTCTCTCTATATATATCTACACACAGTGTGCCGTACCACCTGTGCCACGCCCTGTGCTGCTATGAGGCCAAGGACCAGGGGCACGGCATAGCCCTTGTCACTGGCTCTGGGGGTGGGGGGAGAGGGTGGGAGGAGGAGAGTGACATACATATTGTAGACACAGGGCACTCAAAAGAGTAAACATACCAGAGATAGGGTAATGGACCATTGCACACTACCAATACCTATACCAGTATGCCAGTGTGCCACACCCCATATATATATTAGTAATATATAAGACCAATGTACTCTATATCCCCATATATATAAGTATACATACATACATATATATTAGTAGTATATATGATACAGTACCTGTACCAGTATGCCAGTGTGCCACACCCATACATATAGGTATATATATACAAGTATATATACGTATATATACAAGTATATATATGACCAACACACTCTCTATCCCCTATTAATACATGATACAGTACCTGTACCAGTATGCCAGTGTGCCACACCCCAGGCCTATCAGACAGGGGTGGGCCAGGAAGGAGAGGACATAGGCCAGGGACACCACACGCTCCAGGAACCAGTACGAGTGGGCCTGGGGGTGGGCAAGGGAGGGTAGGCATATGTGTTTCCGCCATGGTACGAACATATATATATATATATATATGTGCGATACATAATAGAATCACAAATAACAGAGGGGCCCACACAGAAATGATATTTAGAGCTGTAGGCAACGTAATACCATGTGTTGAATTGGAATACAAGAACAAACAACAAGAATTGATAATTCGGTACCGGTACCGAGTTATCGAGTTATGGTACCGCATTGCAACACTGACATCTGTCCACCTCCACCCAAACACACAATACACTACACACATACCATATAGTGTATGTATATCGTATTAGGCCTACTTGACAGAAACACAGCGGATGCTCACTCAACAGTACCGGAAATGAAACTGACTCTATATACCCGTAATCTCTCCCTCCGACCTCTATATACCCCCCTACCTTATGCATTGCCTCCCTGGTCATGGGGGCAGGGGGATGGGGGACATCGGCATCCATCACTCACGGCAGAGGGTGGGGATGTATGGGTGAAGAGAGGTTGGCTCTGTCACCGACTGGTTTTTCCCTCTACACCCTTTGATCACAACATCACAACTGAATATTGAGAAATGACATTCGCTGCCTTCTCTTCATTGAATACCGTCTGCCCACGCGCACACAACCCTCTCCATCTACACGGCCATCCTGATTCCGCCCCAGTGTATATAGTACCCCTAGTACCCATTGTAGCATGCTGCGTGTCGGAGTGGTAGGACCACCAAGGTGGGTACATGAGAGTGATGTATATAGTAATACATGCTGCATACACCTGGTATGTGCCATTAGTCACATTATTATTATTAACCTATGCGTGTATGTATGTACCCCCATGCCCACCCAGGTCTGGCAAGAGCACCCTGTCCAATGTGTACTGTCACGTGGCCTCTGTCCCTGACCCTGAGTACAGACCCACCCAGTGCCTCAGGGTGACTGAGACAGAGAGGTCCATTGATGTGCAGGGGGTGACTAGGAGTGTGGCTGTGCAGCTGTGGGACATCGGGGGCAGCGAGGTATGGAGTGTAGAGACTTCACCTTCTATCTCCCTTTCGTCTCTATTATTCCAGTCTTCTCCCCCAGGAGTGGTTGTCCCAGCTATTCTATCTCCCTCTCTCTATCTCTCCCTCCCTCACTGTAGGAGTGGCTGTCCCAGCACATGCACTTCAGACCCATGCTGGACGGGGTGGCATTCGTCATACCAGGTAGGGGGGGTATTGTATAGGCGCTATGTACATGTGTGTACTCTACTATACTAGCCTCACTCCCCCCACCCCAGCCGATGACCCGTCCCCTGCCTCCACCCTCCAGTGCTGGTGGGACAGACTGGTGGACACGCCTAGGTAGATGGATGTGAATGCCAGTCTGATCTGTTATCTCATGTTAGCTTGTATTATGTCTGTACTTGTTTGTGTCATCAATACCTTCCCTCACCGCCAGGATCACCCAGCAGCACTGCCTGGTCCTGAGGCACAGTGCAACACCAGACGGTACGGGGGAGAGAGTGATTAGCACCTGTACATACCCCCCCCCCCCCCCCCCCCCCCCCCCCCCCCCCCCCCCCCCCCCCC
>BDIP01001482.1:0-10167 GCA_003568945.1 Kipferlia bialata
TATATATATATATATATATATATATATATATATATATATATATATATATACTATGGAAATTACACCTGTATAGTAGTATTGTCAGTGTATCTACCTTGAGAGGTGCCAGGTCTGAGCATATTGTGTTCAGCATGGGGTGCATGATGGCAGCTGTGCCACACAGGGCCCTAGAGTTAGATACAGGTATAAACTTATAGAGAGAGAGGCGGAGAGAGAGAGAGAGAGAGAGAGGTATGGCATGATGGCAGCTGTGCCACAGAGGGCTCTGGTATAATACATACGCAAAGAGAGAGAGAGAGAGAGATATATAGGGTCTAAGTACCTCCAGAAGAGCAGTGCCCAGTATGTCTCTGCCCTGCCCATGAAGAAGTGGCCTGGGTGAGGGATATGTGTATAGCCTATACAGACTGTATATGTAAGATATAACTACAATACAGACACAATGTATGATCTAGCTGAGTAATTATGATTGTCTGCCCTGCCCATGAAGAAGTGGCCTGGGTTAGACACATATAGGAATATATATATATACATATATATATATATATAGGAATATATATATAATACTATGGGAAGAGTATACACGAGTATGTGTCTCTACGACAGCAAGTGGAGTAATCAACACCAAACACACAGGAGTGCATGATTAGGACGCCCGTACCTACTCCGTATATGGCAAAGGCAGCAGTCATGCACCAGCGACGCCCAATCTTCTCAGAGAGCCTGATGATGAGTATACTGAGTACAGTATAAAACAAGTAAATGTGGAGTCCTATTGCATCATCCATAAGTACCGATTGTATCAATGACTATAATAGGGTCGTGCAGAGAGAGAGAGATCTATACACCCACCTGTGCCAGAGGGGACATGCGATGAACTGGACCATGTTGAAGATACCCTGGGGTGAGGGTCTTTCACTTCACTATATAGAGAGATGCTAGCATACTGTACATACAATATAGTAAGGGAGAGTATCGTCACACATGTTGAAGCTGCTCTGAGGTCAAAAGAAGCAATTCACGTCAGGAGAGAATAGCTAGAGAACGCGCATGATGCGCTATCCCACTGCACGGTACCTTCATGAGTGTGAACCTTGACCCTGACTTTGTGCCCTGGCCAACAGCAACAAGGAGCTTGGTGACCTGGGGGAAGGGGAGATACATAGACAGAGAGATAGAATACAGAATAGGATAGAAGTACTCTACATAGCCACCAGGAGATAGGTGACCTGGGGGGGAGACATAGTAATATAGAATAATGTATATATTTATAGTGGGTTGGGCTACAGCCACCAGGAGGGAGGGAAGTATATGGAGAAGAGAGAGAGACAGATACATGGAGTAATCTTTCCCTATGATGGAGAATGAGAGATTGCCATACCTGTGCAGAGAGGCCGACATAGACCATCATGAGAGCAGCACACCTAAATGTAAGACAGGGAGGGAGGGAGAGAGAGAGAGAGAGAGAAAGTAATTACCATAATGGAAGCACTCTTGAATAGGAGGAGACAGCAGGTAGAGACAGAGGTTGGTCTATACTTACCCGAAGAAGGTGGTGATCCAAATGAGCAGGAAGCCTGAGGACACGATACCCTGTCTGGGGTAAGGAGGTAGAGAGTGGGAGGGAGAGGGAGATGGAGAGAGAGAGCACCTGGCAGAGAGCTCCTCTGTGATGTTACGGACACCCAGGGCAGAGTCACCAAGGAGGTCGATGACTAGCTGTGGTTAGACTAGGAGTGGGGAGAGAGAGGGGGAGAGAGAGAGAGAGAATATGCACCAAGGGCAGAGTCACCCAGGAGGTCGATGACAAGCTACAGGTTAGAAGAGAGGAGTTAGTGGGGTACGAAGCAGATATATATATATATATAGAGAGAGAGAGAATAGGCACCCAGGGCAGAGTCACTGAGGAGGTCGATGACTAGCTAAGGTCAGACTAGAAGTGGGGAGGGAAGTAAGAGAGAGGGAGAGAGAGAGTACCTTCATCTCGTCTGCTGATGCCTCCCTCAGGTACTCCTCGGCATTGAGATCAAGGGAGGGGACTAGGTCAGGGAAGGCCTCCTGGAGATGAGAGAGGGAAGCAGATCCGACGACACAGCTAGGGGGAGGGGGAGGGGGAGAGAGACACGCAACCACGAAGACCAAAAGTTTGTGTGACAGTAGGGTGGAAGGCAGAGGCTATGATACCTGGAACCCAGCGAATGATGCCACTAGGAACTGCATGACATGTGATACAGAGGCATTGTCCTGAAGGAGGGCAGAGGTGGTGCCATCTGTGTCAATGTCAAAGCCCTAGTGTCAGGAGAGAAAGAAGAGCATGGAACATGGAAAGAGGTAGATACTTAAATCCAAACTGATCACTAAACGAGGAAGAGCAAATAGGAAAGAGAAGGATATCTACAGAACAAGACATAGGTATCGGGTGGATCTCCATACAGCTACTGTAGTGTATGGAACATGAGCGTCAGATATGACAATCATTTCCCTGCACCGATTGCAGATATGATTGTAGATATATACCCTCACCTGCTGCCCCACATACTGGACATACTGGTCAAATGCATCAGCGGCAGTGTCCTGGGCGTCTGTGTCTACGAGGGAGAGCACAAACTGGGATAGGATAGAAGAGCCTTTGAGTGACTCCCAGAGGGTGAGTGTGGTGCACTCTGAGGAACACGCTCTTGAGTGGGATGGGACAGCAGCAGACAGGAAGGCAGCAGCACGGCGCGTGTTTCTGATGCATGCCTGGCCAGAGGCGCTCAGGGAGAGCGACGATGACTCAGGAGCCATGGTAGATATACTGAAAGAGCGTCAGTGTGGGAGACTTCAGACGACTAGATTTACTTCAGACGTCTCGTCCCAATTCATCAAACGTGTTGCAATACGCGCTTTATTATACATGTCGTGACACTCAATGAGACCGTCTCCAATGCGATACCACTCTAAGCTGAGAGCTGAGAGAAATACTGACATGTACTCACAGTAATACAGAGGGGTAGATCCGAACACAGAGAGACAGTGGTATCAGGCGCCATCAAAAAGCTGAACCCCGTGAAACAAAGAACTACCCGACGCCTCCTCAGTCTCTGATAGAGAGTCATCTCTCACTCTCCTATTGACATAGTACAGAGACAGTCTCTCTACTTCTTTGTGACCCCTAGGCCTGCCTCCTCCGACAGCAGCACACTCCCACACCCTGCACCCAGACCGGCCTCGCTGCCCCACTGCCAGCCACCTATTATAAGGGGCTAGAGGGAGAGAGAGGGAAAGAGAGAGAGATAGACAGAGAGTGGAATGGGCATACCTGAGAACTTGTCACTGCCTGGACATAGGTATAGGGGTATATATGAAGATAGAGGGAGAGATAGTCCGGTGTGTGTGTATACATATGTGAGTAGTGATGTATACATATTATATATACATTAGATAACTATCATTCTGTACCTGAGAACTTGTCACTGTCTGGTGTCACCAGGAGTGCACCGTCTAGGTCACCACCAAGGGTGGCAGCCTGGGGGTAAAGACTAAGGAAGAGAGGGAGAGAGAGGGAGAAAGAGAGTCTGGGACAGTGGTAGCCTAGAGCATAGCACTATAGGCTGTGACACCCAGAAGGTACATGTATATATATCATGTGTACTGTAGGGTGTACCCTACCTTGAGGATGACCACGGATGCATTACCACGCATCTATACACAGTCACACTATATGCTATATACAACATGTGTACTAGAAGTGTACCTTGAGGATGACGACCGATGCATTGACACCCAGGGTGGACACAACCATGATGCCTGGGGTGGGGGGATATGGGTATTGATATACATACATATAAATACTACTGATGGAATTGAATGACTGGGAGTGGAGACATAGAGACATACTACTGTCTCGCTTGTCAATCATCTAGGAGTGCTGTAGTGAACATACCAGCCCACACATCGAGTCCTGCCTGCTTGGCAGTCTGGGCAGCAAGGAGGCCTGGGGGTGGGGATATAGCATATACACAGTAGACATACAGATAATAGAATAGCATGTAGCAAGGAGGCCTGGGGGTGAGGATATATCAGATAGATAGGGGGAGAGTTCACAATGGTTACGCACCCTGTCTGACCCCTCCAGCCTTCTCCAGCTTGATGTTGACAGTAACAATAGTACTATTCTATTATATACATACTCATACTGAATATAGTTCACGATTAATACTACTTACCCTGCCTGACCCCCCCGACCTTCTCCAGCTTGATGTTGACAGCAGATGCTACCCTATTATAGCTACTATAGTATACTTCAGCAGTATAAGCTGCAGTCAATAGCCCACATACCCTGTCTAACCCCCCCGACCTTCTCCAGCTTGATGTTGACAGCTGATGCTACCTTGGATGCACTCTGACAGTTGGCAACGGGGTCCCTGAGGTTAGAACGTAGAGAGACTTCTGAAGAGATAGGATAACCCCTAGCGTCTCTGTACACTATTAGTTCGAAAATAGGGTCCCTATGGTGTTAGTGCAATATACAATTCAAGCGATAGGATAGAACGTGGAGGGCGTCTGGGCTGTATACTATTAGTTGACAATGGGGTCCCTGGGGGGTGAGGAAGACAGGGAGCGAAATGAGTGTATTGAGAGATGAAAGGGAACTTTGAAGGAAGGGCCAATGGCAGCCTGGATCGAATGTACACATTATCAATAAACTATGTCGACCTGCCGTGGAATGACTCATCGCTGAGTGTCACGACACCTCTCTCCTTGGCAGCGTCCTTGAAGGCAGACCAGGACTGGGGTAGGTGTACTATGTACAATACTATGTATATAGTAGACTATATACTGTAGTATATATAGTAGTGATATTGCCATTGTGCATGCAAGGCAGACCAGGACTGGGGTGAGTGTTCTGAGTATCACTGAGGAAGTAGAGAACTAACAGGTTATGGGAGTGATATACCTCGACATCGGCGTTCTTCACCTCCACTGGGAATGGCTGCTCCAGTGTATATTCCATATATATAATCCATATATATACACTATAATCACAAATGCTAAGATATACAAGGTGTGTTATACCTCTATGTCTCCATCCTCCACCTCCACTGGGAATGGCTGCTCCAGGATGGTCAAGTCAAGGGAGGCAGCCTGGCACTGGTCGAGTAGGAGGCTTGGTTAGAGAGAGAGAGAGAGAGAGAGAGAGAGGCAGACCGGCACTGGTCAAGGAGGAGGCTGAGGTAAGACACACATATATATAGAGAGAGACAGAGAGGCAGACCGGCACTGGTCGAGTAGTTGGCTTGGTTAGAGAGAGATAGAGAGAGAGCGGTAGTGAGACGACACACCAAATATAGTGAGGTTATGTGGAGAGAGGGAGAGGGAGAGAGAGACAGAGACTGCGTGTACCTTGCACTCTCTGGTGTGTGTGAGCAGTTGGCATCGATGGCCACGTGCTTAAGGCCTGGGTCAGAGATGTAAGAAATGTATCACATGTATAGATATTCCATACCTCTGGCTGCGAGTCATATATCTATATATACTACTGATCATATAGTAGATGATGTACCTCTGGCCGCGAGTGCCTCCACTGCGGATGCTGTCTGGGAGGCATCAGAGCCAACCTAGGGTCAGGTACAGTCATGGTCTATAATATATATATATACATTCAGAGACAGGTATATATATAATATACACTGTATATATACACTGTAACTACATACCTTCAGCTCAATAGCAGATGTCTTGGACAGTCCAAAGTCTAATGCAACCTTGGTATATATACTGCATTCTTACCATACAGTATACATATGTGTATACACTATTCACTATATATACCCACTCTAAGTATGTACCTTCAGCTTGATAGCCGATGTCTTGGACAGGCCAAAGTCCAGGGCAACCTTGGTCTCATCGGGGGAGCCAACGCCTAGGAGTGAGAGAGAGAGAGAAATATTGCAGCACAACTCATCGGGGGAGCCAACACCTAGGGGTCAGAGAAAGAGAGAGAGAATGGAGGGTCGGGAAATGTGTGGCGTCCACCAGAGGTTAGAGATAAGTACGTTGATGCAGTAAACAAGGTCTCATAATAGTATATGAGAGTGCCCAACACACTCCGTAGTAGCAGTAGTACTAACATGTAGTATCATATGAGATAGACAGCCGCACCCACTGTGTAGTAGCTCCTGAGTGACTGCTCCCTCTCCTCTGTGGAAGGGGTCAGGTGGTGCAGGGGGGTCTGGGGTAATCAATGATAATAGATATATGGTATATAGTAGTAAACATTAACTGATACACTAAATATAGGGGTCAGGTGGTGCAGGGGGGTCTGGGGTGATATACTAAGAGGTATAATGCTAATAATATACAGATAAATACCTTAGTCAGCCTGCCCCACACATCCAGGGCAGCCATGAATATAGTATATACTAATCATATACATGGCACTATGTCTACTGATAAATGTACCTTAGTCAGCCTGCCCCACACATCCAGGGCAGCCATCTCCCAGCAGGCAGCACCTGGTGTCAGTATCGGATGTATTATCCATTTCTATACGTAAATACTCCCCACTATGTAACCTGCTGCCTTGACACCGTATGGAGAGATATATCTTGCAAATCATTGTATTTAATACTATACATGTACATGAGTATATGTACCTGCTGGTGCTGCCTTGGCACTGCACGGGGCAGGGGAGGAGAGGGCAGCATCGATGGCCTGGGGTGGGGGAGATACAGACAGAGAGAGAGAGAGAGAGGGAGAGAGAGAGAGAGAATGCAGCATCGATGGCCTGGGGTGGGAGGTAATAGATACACACACAGAGAAAGAGAGGTAGTTGGCCTACCTTGAAGACCTCCGACAGTGCCAGCAGCTTGGACAGGTTGTCGGTGGGGGAGTCCTGGGGGGTTAGACATCACAAGCATAAAGCAGGTACATATATATTGATGTGCAAGAATTACTATGCCCTGTCGGTGGGGGAGTCCATGGGGGTTAGACAGCTGATGAAGAAGATAGTCATAGCTGGAGTTGTTGGTAGTCATAGCTAGACGGATGTATGTACTCTCACAGTAATCGTTGCAAAGTGTTCAGAAATACACTCTGGTGGTATATTCACTGGTATACTGTACACCCACCTGCACTGGGAACAATGGCATCAACATAAGAATATGAGTATACGAGAACTTACATATATATATACATATATATATACACACTCTGATATACCTGCACTGGGAAGAATGGCTTTGCAATGGCATCACCATAGGGTGCAAAGGGGTCATAGACCTGATGGGTCAGTATAAGTGTCAGTATCAGTAGGCTGTGGTATATACTATATACTATATACCGTATATAGTGATACTGATGCATAGTATGGTGGATACCGGTTCGGATACTGATCGCCATATGCCGCAAATGGGTCACACTTGAATATCAAAATAGTATCAGTGTTAGTATCACTATTAATACAAATGGGTCAGACCTCCGTCATGGGGGCCATGTCATCCTCTCCCTCTGTCTCTCCCTCTGCCTCTGCCTCTGCCTCTGTCTCAGGTGTGGGTATCAGCTTGTTCTGCACTGCCTCTGTGAACTGGGTGACAGTGTCAAAGGTGGCATTGTAGACACCTAAGGTAAGAGAGAGAAAGAGAGAGAGAGAGGACAGTGTCAAAGGTGGCATTATAGACACCTAGTATAAGGGAGAGAGAGAGAGAGAGAGAGAGAGAGATGACTGACTCCCAACCTGGTCTGAGTGGTGGTAGGCCTGCCTCTCCATACCCAGTCACAGACACCCCGTCAGAGGTGAGGGTCAGGGTGGTGAGGGCATTGGTGCGGAAGGTGGACCTGGGGTGAGAGGGAGGAACAGGCACATATACATAATGATACATGACATGGATTCCATGATGGAAGACCAAACAGAGGCAAAGGGGGGGGGGGGGGATATGACAGATGACATGACTCTAACGTGTGCTGGCACCTGGTATGTATGCTAAAGAAGAGAGACTGATGACAGATCACCCAAGTCAAACAGTCTCAATAACGGTACCGGTACCGGTACCAAATGCTCAACTCCCTCTGTACCCATCCCACACACCCACTATCATGTACCCATACACACAAGGGCACTACATCACAGTAATCCCCTATCTAGGGAAGCATTGATCACTACAAACTAGTTCAGACTCGTAGTACCTTGAGTGGGCAGTCTCGAAGGGAATTCTCAGGGCCAGCCTATACTCATGTAGACTGCATGTAACCTCCACAGGAGCCCCAAAGGAGGTGATTGTGGTGCTAAACTGGGTCACAGCGGAATCAGACATGGTACTCAACGCCTTGAAGCGCTGACGGAGGTACCTAGTCAGCTCACTAAACCCTTATGGTTCCAAAAACATATCGGTGCAGAATAGGGGTACAGTGTTTTTGCATTGATTTTTGAATTATGAGGGTTTGTAAATGAATGGCTGAGGATTCACAGGGGTGCCGCAGGAAACACTTTAAGGAGTCGGTGTGGTGGCCTACTCTCTACACTATCATTGAACACAGTCACCAAAATGAAGATTGACGTTCAATACGCACCTTGTTGAGGCGGTGAGTGGTTTGTATTAGTACTCTTTGAGTGACACACTGATATATGTATGTCACTAAGATAGGTTCAATTGTCTATACTCTGTCCGTTGCAGCCTCTCACCCCAGCGCACGGGTACGTCAGATACCTCCAGATGGCCATTGAGAAGACCTTCCCCGGTGCCGAGTTCAACGTCACCAGGGCTAGGGCTTACGGCGCATTTGAGGTACACTACTTCATACACTATCTGTATCCCCCAACCACTTTCTCCTTCATGCTCCCTGCTATTTCTCTGCCTCCTCACTCTCCAGGTGTTTGCTGACGGTACCCGTGTTCACAGCAAGCTCGAGTCAAGGAGATACCCTGACCCCGCTGAGGTGAGACATATACACTGCAACTTGTCTCTCTCTCTCTCTCTTCTATGTATACTATGTGTATACGTTCCTAACCCCCAGGTCATCAGCACCATCCAGGGACTGAACAAGTAACTGGGGTGCTATGCCTCTTGGGTCCATGACCCGGCTCTACTACTATACCTAGTGCCGGGTAATGTCTCCCAGTGACACCCCCTGACATGACGCTGACAGGGGCACTCTAACCCATAGATGGGCAGTGCCTCTCGAGTCACACACAGGTGTCACATCGATAGAAATAGATGTACCATATTCAGTCTGTCTTGTCGTATTGTGTCAGCACATTATGGTCCATCACTAAAGTGCAGTGTCTATACCATACACTATTGTCTATACGTAACGAATCATAATCAACACTGGTTTAGAAATCTATTACTGTTGGTGTAGTGAAGTAGCCCTCTCGTATCCAGTCTTCGAGCGTGAAGAGGAGACACATCAGGAGAGAGCGATAGGAAAACACGTGGTGGTATATGTCGTGAGCCACTCAGATGCAAAGGGACAGGCACCATATCATGTATAGATAGTCTTCCTAGTCGAAGAGGGGCACGAGCATCATGGTACCGAGGGGGTAGGCGCACTCAACGGTGAGGTTGGAGCTGGGGTCAGAGGGTACAACTACTATATACATGTTCGAATAGATATGAATGTATGTGTGTATGTATGTGTACCTCTGCTGCTCAGATGTGTTGTCGCGGGTGTTCATTGGTATTGTTGAAAAGTACTCTTGTACAGGGTTGGTAGAGAGTGAGGGGTCCCTGGGCCTCCTTGTGAGTGACTGCGGTCATCACTGGAGACATGCCATCTTGAATGTAACTCGCAAAGAGGGGGGAGGTATCTCTGGCACATCCACTCTCTCTGTCTCAAAGAGATGGCCTCTTAGTATGAGGTTGTTATAGGTGGTGACACTGTATAGAAATGACATTGTTCTGTGTCAACAGTCGATGTGTCACGAGAGTGTTGTATGAGATTGTGTGAGTTAGTGCAGATGGAGCATGCTGTTACAATGAGTGGCAGTACCCGATACAATGGCCAATCAGCCTTGGGATAAGTAGCCTGATACATGCTCTGTCTATTGAAAATGGGATACTTCCTAACACACACTCTAAGCATGTAGCTATTGTGAGCCTGGACCACAAAAGGGATTCTACCATTGACCTCTTTCACTCCTGCACATCGCACTTCTTGACCATCATGCCCACCTGCGACTCCTCTCCC